>PVJI01001358.1:0-185287 GCA_004026765.1 Micronycteris hirsuta
CGTACCAACACCAGAATCATAGGGATGCCAGAAGGAAAAGAGGAAGAACAAGAAATTGAACACTTATTTGAAAAAATATTGAAAGAAAACTTCCCTAATTTGGTGAAGGAAATAGACATGCAAGTCCAGGAAGCTCAGAGTCCCAAACAAGTTGTACCCATTGGACCCAAAGAGGACCACACCAAGACACGTCATAATTAAAATGCCAAAGATTAAAGATAAAGAGAGAATCTGAAAAGCAGCAAGAGAATAAAAGGAGACAGTTACCTACAAAGGAGTCCCCATAAGACTTTCAGCTGATTTCTCAAAAGAAACTTTGCACGTTAAAAGGGACTGGCAAAAGTATTCAAGGTAATGAAAAGCAAGGACCTACGACCTACATTACTCTATCAGCAAAGCTATCATTTAGAATCAAAGGGCAGATAAAATGCTTCCAAGACAAGAAAAAAACTAAAGGAATTCATCATCACTAAGCCATTATTATATGAAATGTTAAAGGGAACTATATAAGAAAAGGAAAAAGTTTAAAACTATGAATATTAAAATGGCAATAAATTCACAACTATCAACATTTGAATCTATAAAACAAACTAAGCGAAGAAGTGGAACAGAAACAGAATCACAGATATGGAAATCACGTGGAGGGTTATCAATTGGGAGGGGGAAGGGGGAGAATGGGGGAAAGGCACAGGGATTAACAAGAACAAATTGGTAGGTACAAAATAAGGAGATGTTAAACAGTATAGGTAATGGAGTAGCCAAAGAACTTACATGCATGACCCATGGACATCAACTAACAGGGGGATTACCTGAGGGAATAGGGGAACTGGCTGGAGAGGGGCAAAAGGGGAAAAATTGGTACAACTGTAATAGCATAATCAATAAAATACATATAAAAAATAAAAAATACATAAAGCAGTCAAGGCGACTTCAGAATTAGAGATTAGTATTCAAATCATGCCTTCGACACATGAACACATACTATCTGTGTGATCTGAAGTCCCAAAAGATTATATGCTACTGTTAATACCTCTGAGGAAAACATTATAGTTGACATTTGGAGGAATTACACACAGTTCAGGCTACATTTTAATTCTGAATATAAAATACTTAGTTCAGAGTTTTAATAGCTCTAAAGAAAGACACCCAGAAAACATCAAAAAGCAAAGTCATGTAAATAAAGGAGAAAGAATACATGACTCTAAGGATGTTAACTGTGTTGTCTTATACCCACAGAGTTTAAGGAAAAAAATCAAATATCAAACTGACTGGTTAAATAGCATGTCATGCATTTTTAAAAATCCTTATTATACTCCCCCTTTTTTGGTAAACAGGAAGAGCAAGGACTTAACAGTGGATCAAATACTAGTGCAATGTTCCAAGATGATACAGTTCTTGGCGCTAAAATATGTCATTTAGCAAAAACTCTACTAAAAATTTCTGACCTTTTAATAAGGTAGTCCTGCTCTTGAGAGCTGGATCTAAGAAAATAAAGGGCTCATAGCCCTTTATAGAGATGTAGAAATTCATAGAGATGTTCACTAGAGTTAAATCTATAATACCAAAACCTGTAAATACTCTAAATTTTTACTATTCTCTCTACTTACATATGTTTGGCATTTTCCATAATAAATTTTTAAAATTATCCTTTCTTCTCGATGACCAACTTAGAACAACCATTCTAATCAGAATTTTAAGAATTCCCATATTCCAAACACTAAGGAGTTCCTTTCCTTTCCCGCAGCATGAGCCAACCATATACAATCCCCCTACTCCCTATGTTTGGAACCATCTCTATATTTATAAACAAGGAATCACTCAACTGAGTTACTGCTACTAAGACTCTTCCTGCTCTACCACCAGCTGCCCCTACAAGAATAACCAGAGATGGATTCATCTGCTCTAAAACAGCCCGTCTTTAATCTCCAACTAAAGCAGACACTGAGTGTACTTGTCCCCCAGGCACCTACACAGGAGCTGCTACAGAAGCCCTGTAGTCAAAATCACAACTACAATGTGTATATTACCACTTCCACTAAACTTTACCTTTTTAAAAAGAAGGTGCCTTAATTTTTTAGCACTAATAATTTCTAAATTAAATATCTCAAACAGAAACTCAAAATAATCATGCAGTTTCCATGAGTACCTACATTCAGGTACTTTTAAGATTTTATTTATTTATTTTTAGAGAGAGGGGAAGGGAGAGAGAAAGAGGGAGAAACAGCAATGTATGGTTGCCTCTCACATGGCCCTCACTGGGGACCTGGCCTGCAACCCAGGCATGTGCCCTGACTGGGAATGGAACCAGGACCCTTTGGTTCTCAGCCCGCGCTCAATCCACTGAGCTACACCAGCCAGGGCATTACATTCAGGTACTTTTATATCTCTCATGCTCTAACTGAATTCCAGAGAATTTATGAGACATCTCTGAGGCATCTTATCCAGCTCCCCTATAATTAGTTAAGGCTCAAAGAAATACAGGATGACAGAAGCAAAGAAGAAAATAGGGAAGTCATAGGATCCCAAGAGCTTCAGAGGGTACCTAGACAAAATTAAGAATCAAAACCAGGAGCATGGAATAGTCATTTTGTCTAAAGATATTTCATTAGGAACTAAGAGGAATACCCCTTTTATCTCATATAATAACTTATAAGAATGGTAAACTTTCTAATACAGTAAAACTTTAGCAAACTGTGTAATGAGGACTAGCAGGGAAAAACAACTGTCAATGGTGATAGTTCTGATACAAGGGTCAGCGAGGTGGGGAGACAGGTGGCTTTCCTTCTCGCACCTTCCAATTTTGAAATGATGAATTTAGATCATGTTTGCAACCAGCATTTTAAACAAACTTTCTGTAGAGAAATTATTTATATTTTTAATAATACTACATTATAGTTTACTGCTGCACAAATTTTTAACAAAAGTTAAAAAAAATTTTTTTTAATTAAGGTAACAAATAAAAGAAAATTTCAAGCCTGCTATTTCCTTTCATTGACTGCGACATTCAATGGGTATTAGAGTCAGGAAATAATGACAGCTGCTCTCATACTAGAGGGCTACAGAAAAGGAATACTGACATCTATTTAACCTCTTCCTTACTAACACAGTGATACAGAACACACTGATCATGACTAAAGCAATTATAAAAGACACTTCCCCTATTCGACTGCTTGCATTTGCTACTAGTTCATAAACTAGGATATTTCCAAGTCTTAGTCTATCTTGAGCTATATATTATTCAAATAAAATTCAATGAAAACTAATACTAAGTACTGTTCTATATTGCTTCTATCCTCCCTTTGGTATGAATTCTGTATAATAAATATTCCCATGGGTATGAATTCTGTATAATGAATATTTCTTTCTGATCCCCATCTTAAGACTAACCAACACTGTAAAAGAAAGTTTCTAACAATGTGCTACTTGCCTTTCATCTGGGAGAAACACAAAAGTATAGAAGAGGTCTAAACTGATTTAAGCTAACAGAAAACAGGTTTCCACACATCCTTTCCTCTTCTATAAAGAAGCAGTTGTCCTTCAGTTCAGGCTCAGTGCCTCTCAATACCTCCCATGACCCACCCACAGAGAAAAATGTAGGAAACTGAAAAAAGGCAAATGACAGGTCCTTGCAATCATTCCCTTCCCCTACTGCTTATCATGGGGTGACGTACTTTGAAGAGGTTATATACTTAATATCTGTTCTAAAGAACCTATAGTAAAATAATTATAAGTTTCTTATTTAAAAATCCTACTACATTAAAGATATTTATTTATACCTTTGAGATTTGTTGTGACAAGATTTAACCTACATTTTGGGAATGTTAATTGCCTATGTGAGTAGATACTATGCATGTCAACAAAATTTTTAGAGTAAGCATATTAATATAAAAAACCTGAGTAACCCACTATCTTGACATTCTCAAACTGGGAGAGGGAGAGTGGTAATCTGTGATGAAACAGGAGGGACCTTCAGACCCAAAGAAGAAAAATAAACCCATTGAGTTTTCTTCAAAATTCTCTTATACCTCAGGGACAGAATTACAGGTTGAATCACCACTCACCTTGTGCTACTGTTGACATGACCACAGAGGGTGTGGAAGATACCACAGCTGTCACTGCAACTGTGTTAGGAATAGGTGATGGGGTAGAACTGCTGCTGCCACTGCTGCTACTACTGACCAGAGAGGACTGCGAAGCACTTATAACCACCGGTGGCTTCTGAGTTGTAGAAGCAATTACTGATGTTGGTACAAGCTTAGTGACTGCTGCATAATTATGGGATTTGGAGAGAATGTTGGGTACGAAGGTTGAACTTGGTGATGTGGTCACTATAATAACCTAAGAAAGGAAAAAGAAGTTATTTTCATATAGCTACTAGACTACTATTGTATCTCGACTCACAGTTCATTGTACATAATTCAAAAATCGCTTACAAAACATGAAGCATGAAGAAACAATTAAACAAATATACAAATATATTGAAATAAAAAATTTTTACCAACCAAATATTTTAAAAGACAACATTCAATGATGTTCAAGACATAGACCTTTAATATACTGCTAAGGGAATATATATTGGCACAATCTTCCTAGAAAGTAATTTAAATAGTCATTCATTTACAAATATTTGTTGAGCATCTACTATGTGCCAGGCATGATTCTAGATGCTGGGGATAGTGGGATAAACAAAACAAAGTGTGTACTTTCATGGAACTACATTCTAGCAGGGGGACAGTAACAATAAACAAATAAAAAAGTAAATATATATCATGTTGGAAAAGACAATAAAGCAGGGTAGGACATAAAAAATAATGGGAGTGCTTTATGACTTTTTATAAAGTATTTGAAGATCACTCTGATAAGGTGACATCTGAGCGGAAACTGGAAGTAAACAACCAAAGGGTGTGAACCATGTGGCCACCTAGAGGAAGAGCATCCAACAGCACAGGGAGCAGTAAACACAAGGGCCCTGAGGCAGAAGCAAGGCTGGGATGTTCAAGAAACTTCAAGGAAATAAATGGGATTGGAATTTGTTAACTAGAGAGCAACAGAAGACAGACTCAGAGCAGTAATGGAGGGCTAGATGATGGAAGACCATGTTGACAATTTGTTGACAGTACATTCCCTTAATCTGATATGATGAAAACGGCACCTTACATCTGTGGTCTCCTTTTGAAAATCCATAACCCCTGTCTAATAATGAGAAAAACATTAGACAAATTCCAATAGTGGAACATCCTACAAAATACTGAATAGTAATCCTAAAAACTGTCAAGGTCATCAAACATTAAGGAAAGTCTGAGAAACTTTCACAACCAAGAGGAGCCTAAGAAGACATGGTAAGTAAATGTAATATGGTATCCCAGAATAAAAAATGATAATAGGTTAAATTAAAAAAAAAATCTGAATAAACCATGGACTTTAGTTAATATCAATGCAGCAATTTAGTTCATTAATTGTACCAAACGTATCATACTAATATAAAATGTTAAAAATAATAGAAACAGTGCAAGGTACATGAGAGCTCTCTGCACTATAAGTTTTCCGTAAATCTGAAACTGTTCAAAAACTAAAGTATTTTTTAAAAGAAAACATTACTCTAGCCCTGACTGGTGTGGCTCAGTTGGTTAGGCATCATCCTGTAAAGCAAAAGGTCGCCAGTTCAATTCCTCAGTCAGGGCACATGGCCAACTCTGGGCCCCAGGTGGGGGCATGCGAGAGGCAACTGATCAATGATCCTCTCACACACTGACGTTTCTCTCCCTCTCCTTATCCCTCCCTTCCCATAAATAAATAAATAAACAAACAAACAAACAAACAAACGGAAACCATTACTCTGTCAGTATGGTACAGCAGAGACAGTAGAAACATAGAAACAGGGAGACAAATCAGGAGGCTCTTGCAATAAACAGAGCAGAGATGATGGTGACCAAAGTGTTTGTGGCAGAAGTAGCAAAAAGTTAACAGATTCTGAATATATTTAAAGATAAAACCAACAGGATTTGCTCATAGGGTGATACAGAGAACAGAGGAAAAATAAAGGGCAGGAAAGCGACTTCAAGTTTAGCCAGTATGGCTAAAATATTGTGACACAGGCATAAAGCATTTCAAAGAGAAGAGGATGGAGCTAAGGTCCTCAGGTGGGAATTAGCTCAACGTACTTGAAAACAGAAAGCAAGTGTAGCAAAACTATCTATGTAGGGCAAGGAGGGAGTGAAAAAGCAAGTAGAGGCCATATCAAATTTGTAAGCCAGAGTAAAAAATCTAAATTTTATACTAAGTATAATGGAAATCATGGGATGCTTTTAAGTAGGGAAATAAAAATATCTGATTTTTATTTTAAAAGATCACTCTAGCTGCTGCTATGTGATAAGAAGCAAGAGTGCAGGTTGTGAAACTAGTGAAGAAGCTATTGCAGAAGATTTGGCAATGATAGAGGCTGCTTGCAATGGGGTGTTAGTGGAAATACAGAGAAGTGAGCAGTGTTAGATTATTCTGAGAGGTAGAGTCAATAGGACTTGATGAATGGAAATGGCAGCGTTAAGGAAAAGAATCAAGATTAGCTCCTAGAGCTAATATGCATTAACGTATTTAAATCTCCCAACAATCCTATGATATAGATATTATTATTATCCCTATCTTACAGTTAAGAACACAAATATCATTTACAAATGTGTAGTATCACAATTTTTTCCTGGGTGAGTATAATGGTGGTGTAGTGATACCCAAATAGAATAGAGTGTTTTTCCTCTTTCACCAAAATTTCTTATACAAGGGCAGAAAATTGTTTTGAAAATTCCAAAAGATTTAAGGGAGAAATTCTTTTTAATTTTTATTAGTCCTAAAGAGGGCCTGAAGTTAAATCAGTCAAATTACTATGTCTTCACTCAGTACTTACATCTCAAAGAAGCTTTGACTATATTATTATTATACATATATTTCAAGTGTTACAGAAAATTAGTGCATGTCCATTACTTTAAGGAGTTTTTTAATTATTTGAGCATCGAGACAAGTCTTGACCAGCAAACACCTATATAGAGTTGACCAGCATACTTCTGTATAGACTTGATCAGCAAATACCTATATAGTATTATTACGAAAACAACCATCAGCCACCATATAAACAGAGAAGTAGACAAATATGGTAGAAAGACCAGAAACTTAAGTCAAAGGAACCTGAGCTTATCCTGCCTCTTTCACTGACAAATGACAGACCTCTGGATAAGTTTCAAATCTCTGGGCTCTAACTTTCACCTGTAAAACAGGGATGGTAACACCTACCTTGCAAATCGTTACAAGGATTCAAGGAGGCAATGATGTGAAGCATCTAACACAGTGCTAGGCACATAGCAGGTGATCAATACTCAACAGTCAACAAATGGTATTTATTAGTAGCTTATTATTACTACTAATAAATGTTAAAAGAACATAGTAAAGACGTTACATATCAAATCAATCTGGAAATATATTTTAGTGTACTCTATTTTTGTTTCATTAAAAAATTTTAGATACCTTTTCCCAAAATTATGATATCCCTGAGAATCAAAAAAACTCACATAGCTACTACCATAGCCAAACCAATTAGAGTAATAATAGCAATTATTTATCACATTTGCTGATTCTGAACTACGGTAATAGTGGCAGCTTTCTGGACTACAGTGTTTATAAGGACTTTGCAGTACAGATGAGGATTCACCAAGGCTTGGCAAAAAAGTACGACACAATTAACTAGCAGTGTCTGTCATGGGCAAGGGAAGGGGAAGCAGTCACACTTAAGTCAAATATTTACAATTTCAGAACTAGAGTATGCTTAGGCTTCTAACATAAAGATAACAGAATTTCAGAAAATAAATCTCGAGTCTTTCAGAGCATGTTTTAGGTTATAGATACAAAGATGAAACATATTTTGGGATTTTAGTCTGCAAACTGATTTTTGATCTGAAGAGGGGTTATCCAAAATTAGAGATCTACCTTGAAGAAAATTTACTTGCACTTTAAAGTTACTTATTACAACAGGGAAAAATAAAGGGATGTTGAAACCAAGTACCAAACAGTGTTTATTCAGGCCATAATTCAAATTACTGACCTTCTAGCACTCACAAAAACTCCTTAAGAGTGCTGGGACTTGCACCCTAAGGATAAAATGAAAAATATCAATCAAGCACATGAAAGCACAAAGCTATATTCTGTTGCTTTGTTTATATAAGTGCTATACCAATGCTATACTTTAAATGATGGCACCACATTAACATAGGTGAAAATTTGTCTATCTTAAAAATATATGACCTATTTGAATTTGAATCAAGTCCACAAAACCATAATCATATTCAATGTAAATGTCATTTTACCTAAAATAATTCCTAAGTTAACTTATATAGGATTAGTGGGAAATCCAAGGTAAATGCAATAATGTCAACTGCCTTACAAAGATTTCAAAAAATCCAACTAACCAGCAAAAGGAAAATTTCAAAAACAAACAGAAATCCCAAAGAATATCTGTTAGTCCTGCCCATACTCATCTTGTCCAAAAAATAATAAAATTCATGGTACTGAGTATAAAGAGTAGCTTTGCATCTGGAACACAGGAAATAATAAATATTTGTGGAATGACTAAGTCTTGCTTTTAACATAATTTGTTTTGTTTATTTTGTAAACACAGTAGAACAAACCTAAGGTTCTGAGCCTCAAATCTCATAGTATGGACCATATATGACTTTGTAGATAAATACGCCAACTTATAAATATCGTAAGTGTGACAACCTCAACTACCCATTTTCATTTGGCCAGTCAGAAGGAAAAAACAAAAATAAAGACAAAGTCACTAAATTAAAAAAAAAAAATCACCAACGTCACTTATACGTGAACCCCCATGTATTCTAAGTATTTTTATATAGACCTATCAAAGAAAATCCAGAAGTTAATAATGTTAGGAGACATTTACCGAGAACTTGGCATATGCACCACACAAAGCACTTTCCATGAATCATCTCATTTAACTACCCTGACAACTCTAGGAAGTAAGTGCCGTCACTAACTTTGTTTCATAAGCAAACCGAGGCTTAAGAAAGGTAGTAGAGCCAGCACTGGGACCAAACTTACTCATCCATTCATTCCAACAAATATTAATTAACACCTACTATATGCCAGACACTATTCTAACCACTAAGGAATGATAAGACAAAGTCCCTACCTTTGGCAACTTATACTCTGATAGGAAATAAACAAATATGTAATATAATGTCAACTAGTTATAAGCATAACAAATAAAAATAAAACAGAGTAAGGGAATAGAAAGACATGGATGGAAAGTGAGTGTTCTTTTAGCTATAACTTTGCTACACTGTTTCTCTAATACCAAATTTTAAAAAGCAGATATGGAGGAGAGAATTACCGATAAAATAAGATCCAGCAAAGAAGAGACAGTAAAAAAATTACAATATGTTGACTTAAAAACTCAGTATAGCTGAGTATAGCATGTGATGCCACCTAATACAAGGCTAGCCCAAAAAGCAATAACTATATTATACTAATATATAAAAAGTGATATTCAGAAAGATTACTTTGGAGTCATCAAATACAAATGCAAAAATTATGTTCAGTGTAACATTTAAGAAGTCATTAAAAATAGTCAATTTCTATGTATCAAGAGGTAAGTTTAAGTGATGAATTCACTTATTTGGAACAGCTCACTGATAAAGGTGCAAATTAAAAAAAAGCACTGCATTCCATAAAATAACTCCAAGGGAAGGAGCTAACATTTGAGTACATATGTTACATTGCAGTTTAAAATACCAATCTCATTTAATCCTCACAATAACCTTTAAAGATTGGCATTATTCTCAACTCACAGATGAATAAACAAATTTAGAAAGACTAATTTATCTTAGGTCAGACCGGAAGAGCTGGGGTCTAACCCTGGTTGCTTCAACTACAAAAATTCTTGCTTGATTTTAACACTACACCACAATGCCTCATTCTAAGACTTAAAATAGAATTATATTCCACAGATCAATTCATTATCACTTCCAGTTTATTAAGAAAATGATCTTTTATATATATTATCTAATGACATATTTCTAGGAAAGTCAAGAAGATTCTTTAAATGAAAGTTATCATGGATATGAAGATTCAAAGGTGGGAAGACCACGCACTGAACACAGAAATTTACCTCCACTCTTTCCCCCAAGTTCCTCTAAAAGTATGAAGGGATTTTTTTTTAAAGGGAAGAGGCATATGCCTGGCTGGTGTAGCTCAGTGGATTGAGTGCGGGCTGGGAACCAAAAGGTCCCGGTTCGATTCCCAGTCCGGGCACATGCCTGGGTTGCAGGCCAGGTCCCCAGTGAGGGCCATGTGAGAGGCAACCATACATTGCTCTTTCTCCCTCCCTTCTCCTCTCTCTAAAAATAAATAAATAAATAAATAAATAAATAAATAAATAAATAAAAGGAAAAGGCATAAACCTAAGGTCAAAATGGAAAGGAGACAACAGCAATAAAGGTTTTGGAAACTGGAAAACAAACAGACAAGCAGTAAGCAAGCAAGCATTCCCAAGAAAGTAAAAACCTAAAACAACAAACAGAAGAACAAAAAACAACATGGCAACTTGCATCCGAGAACTCCAAAAGGTCTTGGGAGCTGAAAGCACCAGATACCTCTGAAGTGGGGAGAAAAGAGGACTAAAGAGAAAAAAATTAGTTGAAAGTCTGTTTAAATAGCATTTAAATCCCAGTTATCTTTCCCCATTTTAAAGAAAGACTAAATCCCAGGGAATATGACGACACCAGGCTGGATGGAGTGGGTGCTATTCTGAAAACAGAGGTAATGTCTATATACTGCATGGTGGGATTATCCAGCCTTTTCTCTCCATTTACTACTCTCAAGTAAGAGCAGAAGACTTGCTCTAGGTAGGAGACTGAAAGATTCTCTAAGGAAAGTGACAGTCCATGAAAAGTCTTAGTGAGAGTGACAGCTTAGTGGAGGTACAGGGATAGTGGGTGTTTCTCAACAAAGTATCCCATCTAGGTCAACCTACAATGGAAGTCACCAGCCAACATACCCCACCCTATATACAGAGCTTTCTCTCCGGTTTTAATGCCCACTTTCATATACAAACAGACAGCCAGCATTTGAGGAAACTCTGATATGAGAGAGACCAAAATAAATAGATAAAAGAAACTTACAGGTTAAAGAGAAAACATGAAAGAAGAAAACATCTAGAAAATTACCCTGAATTATCATCAGATAAGAGAATATAGTGATTATATGAAAGAGCAGGATATGGATGCTACTTTTTTTAAAAAAGGAACTTTCAGAGAACAAAAAAGAGTGACAAGAAATTTAAAGTATGAGAGCAAACTTTTAAAAATTCCATAAAGTAGTAAAGGATAAAGAAAAATACTTATGAAACACTAATTATGTATCAGGCTCTTTTCTAACAGTTTTATACTTATTATCTCATGTATTTATACCACCAAACTCTATAAAATAAATATATTGTTCTTCCTATTTTACAAATGAGAAAACTTAGGTCTAGAATTTAGTTTTCCCATAGCCATACAGATAGTAAGTGGCAAATACTGGAATTTGAATTCAGGAAGTCTAATTCTAAAATCCAGACTTTTAACCATTACATTATAGTAGAGAGAAAACACAAACAAATGGAAAACATGAGAAAGGATAAGAAAAATTAAAGGATACATGAGAAAGGATAAGAAAAATTAAAGGATTGATCCACGCAGTTCAACATCCTGAATAGTAGGTGATCCAAAAAGAGAGAACAGAGAAAAATTGAAGAAATAAATGAAAGAGGCCACTGAGTACTTAACCCACTGGATAAAATAAGAACTCACACTAAGAAAAATTACCTTGAAATTTCAGAACTCTGAAAGTTACTGAGTTTTCAAAAAGAAAAAGAGAATCTGAAATTAGAATGGCACTGGGCTTCTCAAAAGAAATACTGGAAGCCAATAGCCAATGGAGCAATATCTTCCAAATTCTTAGGGAAAATGACTGCAATCCTCAAATATGTCCCCATCAAGAAAGTAAGAGGGTAGAATAAAGAAATTTTCAGTGTATCATGCAAGGTCTCAAAAATACACCTTCCATCCATTATTTGTACCAAGAAGCTACCACAGGACACGGTCTAATAAATGAGTAAATAAACCAAGAAAGAGGAAGATCACAATGTGGTGAAGGGAGATCCCAGAAACACAGACGTGCATCCAACTAGTCTAGGATGCCATCGGCATCCAGATTAGTGTGGGATGTTAGAGGGTTCTAATACATGAAATTGACAGAATACAGATGATTCGAACATACTGAGACAAGAGTTTAGGAATAAACTGATGATAGCAAACAAAGAATAAAAAAAGAAGACAACAATTATTCACTTAATCATATGCTTCCTTCTTCTATGAAACACCTAACTGACAACTTTGTCACTCAGGCAAAGTAAAAACTGAGTTTCTAAAAGTAAAGTCATCTTATTCTTATTTCAGATTAAAAAAAAATCTTTTGTGTTTTAAATTTTTTCCAAATGGCATCAATAATAGAATAGAATGAAAGTTTCAGCAGTAACAGATCTGCTAGCTATGACATATTAGGCAAGTCATTTGACATCTCTGAGCCCCACCTAGAAAAAAATGAAAGAATACCTATCCCAAAGCTTTACGTGCAGAATTAAAATGAGAGATGTGAACATTCCCAGCATAATGCCAAGCACATAGTAAGCACTCGGTGCATGTCTGTTAAATCTGAATACTGAGTGAAAGAGACGGAAATAACAATGACAGGCAGACTCCCTCTGCCACATACCTTCTGTGTTGTTGTGTTTGTCGTCTGTGTCGATGGTTTGGTGAAGGTTATTTTCACAGGAGACATGTGGGGTGGTAAGGAGTTGGCAATGCTCTGCATGATATTGCTCATCTTAGGACTGCCACTCACAGGCACAGTGATGGTCTTTGAGACAGGAACAACAGCCTTTGGAACTTCCTTTAGAACAACAGGGGAGGAGCTGGAAGAGTTTGTTCGCCTTCGTTTTCTGGGTTTTTCATCTTCATCTGAACAGCTAACACCTGAAAGGCAATAACAATATTGCTGTATTTTTACCAATCTAACATTGCATTTATACTTTATTTTTAAATCTTTGTGTTATCAAATCATCCTTGATCTGTCTCTTTGCCTCATGTCCAATCAGACAGTAAGTCCTATCAATCCTCCCTCACAGATGTTGGCTCTGAATGTCTTCCCTCCTTTTTATTTAACCCTGTGGCCATGTCAAGACCTTCTTATCCCCTGCCTATATTTTAGTAACAACTTCCTAAAAGGTTTTCATGCTTTTAATCTCTACTTCCACCTTCCAACCTACTATCAGTTATAAATCTCACATCTAATTCATGCAAATGCCCTGCTTCAAAGTCTTGAACAGTTTTTATCTCCCTACGAGATGAGGCAGGCACACAATCATTATTGTATCATTCAAAGTCCCACTTCTTTACAAGAAGACAGTGCCCTGTTCCACTCAAACCTGTGTATCTCTATCCTGGCACATTGAACTGCTCACCATTCTCCAAAGCCTTACCACATTCTACCCATCTGAAGTCTCTACATACTACTGACCTTTGGGGAATACCACCTCGCATCAATGACCACTTTGCCATTCTGCAATCACCGTCCTGCAAGTCATCTCCTCAGTGAGTCCACCTCTCCTCTGAGCCTATAAAAGCACTTTATACATTCTCTTCTGTATCACCTGTCTCATGGCAATGTGACTGTCAGTCTGCGTATCTCCCATAATTAATGGGCTCCCAGACGGCAATGACTAAGTCTCATTGGTTGATTTCCTTGGTATAGTGTCTTGCACGTATAAAGTTAGGTGAAAGAATGATTATATCCCAAACGAATGTTGCCTGTGTAACTTCTAAGAATAAAGCAATAAACTTTCTGTTACTTCAAAATACATATTATATAAAATGGTTTCTTCATGTTTGGGATTCACTCTCAAGGTTTTACAAAATTATTAAAAAGTAGATCTCTAAAGTTATTTCAAAAGATCATCTTGGCTAAATCCACAGAAAACAGATATAAACTTAATAGTCCCAAAGTTTTAGTTTTTTCTTTATGTACTAACGCCTCAATTGGTTTTGTAGAATTTTAAAAAAATCAAGTGAGAAACATAAAACCTTGCAACACACACAGAAAATCTCTAGAGCAGCCATTTAAAAAGTATACAGCATGACTCATGAAACTGGTAATAAAACACAACTCCTTACATGTTCGACTTTTAGACTCTAATTCAAACAAGGTTGACAATGACCAAAAATCATCCTTGTCTAAAACGGCAAACTCCACCTCTAAAAAGTTACAAAAAAAAAAAAATCAAGTTTATAACAATATTGAGAAAAATGAAAATCAAATATTAATAATCCCCAGTTGATATCAAAAGCAGAAAAACAGACAAAGACATTAAAAACAAAAAAATTGAACTGGACATCAAACTGCTCTATAAGGTAGAATCAAGGGGTTTAAAAACTGCAAATAAACTTTAAAAAATTAGTTAATTAGAAATATAAAAGACAGATTCTCCAGAACACTTCACTGAATCTAAGATGTTACATAAATAATTTTTAAAAATGCTACAAGGATTACAATTATAGGAGTAAACACTGAATAAATCAAATAAGCTTATTCCTTAATTTCTACTCACATTTCTATTCCAGGACAATCAAAACAAGCAAATACTTGAAAGATAGCACTGTTCAAGGCAGACTCCCCACAGAGAACAAAAAAGTAATATTCTCAACCCCCATAACGGATTGAAAAGCAATATACACCTAGTCACATGTAAAGAAAAAAATTCTTTAGAACCTTCAAAAACTAACCACTGCTAATAGCCAGTGGATCAATAATTTCATCCAGGAAGGCAGATCTAGTCAGAGCCTACTGTGTAGCATTTAGCCAAGAAGGCCCTGAAAACACTGAGAAAATCACTTACTTTTGACATAAACAGTACTTCCACTTGGCAAGACAACTACATTGGAGGCAGGACTGGCAGGTCTTGGAGACTTAACCGTTGCTATGCTGCCACTTGGAACAGGGGTAGAGGTTGGGGTTGACGTGGTACTTGTGTAGGAATAGCAAACCACTACTGAAGGAACAATAAAAAAGTTTGCTGTTAACTTTCACCAAAACTGTCCACTCATACAGAAAAATCAATTTTTAGTGCAGGCCAATTTTAACATTTTCAAACGATCAGAAGTTAGAGGCCAGTGCTAGGTATTAGGTCTATAAGTTAAAAGGCATTAATACCCTTTCCTGAAAATTATCACTTAACTGGGTTTCCCCCAAGTATTTAACAGCTTTCTACAGGTGACACTGCTAATGGAGAAGAGCACAGTTACAAAGAAATAAAGTCTAAAACTATACTGAAAAAAATGAAAATCCTTTTTCATTTATGGTAGGAGTTAAATAGGCAGGAGTTAAACAGTACTTGTATTCCCTTTTCATATTAATAGCAGCACCACTGATGGGGTGATGGATAATTTTTTTCCTAACCATAGCAATTTCCAACATGGCT
This sequence comes from Micronycteris hirsuta, assembly GCA_004026765.1. Lineage (NCBI taxonomy): Eukaryota > Metazoa > Chordata > Mammalia > Chiroptera > Phyllostomidae > Micronycteris > Micronycteris hirsuta. The sequence continues at coordinate 15,575 of PVJI01001358.1, forward strand.
ACTGGGGGGGAACCAAGGCAAGGTTCCAGTATTATAAACCAACTCACTAGTCACTTGCCATCCAAACAATGCAACAATAACTCAGCTACAGTAATGACAACATCATACTTCAGTATCTTGAATAACAAACAACAAGCAAAAATAGCTCTAAGGTACCACTTACTGAGTACCATGCACTATGCTAAATCTTATCATATATTATTACTAATTGTCAGAACACCACACCCGCATTTTAAGTGTGAGGAATCCAAGGTTCCTAAAAGAAGCTAAAAATTCGCTGGAGGTTACATAGCTAGGAAATGGCAAAACTAGGATTCAAACATAGATTTGACTATTGGAAATCCTATATTCTTTCCACTCTACTAGAGAGTTGGTGGATAGAAAAGGTTAAACTGGAAGAAAAGACACCTCTCCTACAACAAACAAAGCAGAAACTCAATGGCGGTCAAGTTTGCACACTGGAACACCAGTAACTGTCTCTCTGAATATAGCTTTCTTCAGCTTAAAAAGAGAGCCTGGCATGCATGAAAAGCATGTTTCACTCTGCTCCACAGCCCACTGCTAGTCCAGAGAAGACAATTCCCTAAAGTCAGCTGACAACTACATTATTTTCAGGGTCATTTTCATGCAACACCAAAGTAAGCTACCTAAGTCAGTCCAAATGTGTGCTCACAAATTTAATATTACCCTCGGTGACCTCAGGAGAATTCACAGGTTTTTAAAGTATGTGTCAATGACTAGATTAAATAACAATAAGAAAGCTTTTTCCATCTGCCAGGTAATCCCTAATCGATTTGGCACACTGACTAGAACAGAGAAGCAGCATATATCATTGATTCCAGAAGACAAAAACAGAGCTTTGTATTCTGAAGTATAAGTTCAGCATCTTTCCGCAGCAGCTAAATGAATGACTTCTATCTTATTTATTTTCCATGTCACCAATTAAGACCTTTTACTCACTCCTAACAAAATACAATGATACCAAAAATTCATTCCAAAAATTTTTGCAATTTTGTGATTAATATAATTCACACTTTGAACAAAAGACAGATTTAATTCTGGCTGAGACTAAAAACTTAGCAGTTTCTAGTTTCAGAACAGGAACTGCTCACTGTTTTGCAACCTTTAAACATTGGGATAAAAGCAGATGAAAAAATAAGACAACTTTTCTTGAAGAATCTAAGAAAACTCATCTCTATTCACAATACTTTTCTACTCACCTTCCTTGCTTCCTGTTTCTGCAGGCACTGGAAGAGATGCGTTGTGCTGGATAGCTGCATTGGCAACAGCGTTAGCTGTTACAGTGAAGGCAGTTTGGGGAACCAGCCGAGGCATCAGTGGTACCAAACGACGACCTTCGATGGACCATTCTGAAGAGCTATTAGGTCCAGACATACTGAACAAAAAAGAAAATGCTGCTACAAGGGTTCTCAATCACCAAAAGGAGAATCAAATATGTTTTCTCAAACAAATATAACTTTTTAAATTTATAAAGTACCCTAGCTGAATAGGAGAGGGTTCATTTTAAGCAAGCAAGATCAAAATTATGAATAATAATCAGAATTCAAGGAATTTCATATATACTTAGCTTCTTATATATTTTATTCTATAATCTGAATCTTACAGTGAACAAAATTGAAACTATAAAAATTTTTCCTATGCCTTCTAAATAAGTATCAACATTGTTTTCATTAGTTTAAATTCAGTGGTGCTAATAAAAACCAGCATTCCTACTAACTTTTAAAACTTCGTAGTTAAACCAGAAAGGTAAAAAGTACTCATAATTTTTATAATCAAATTTTCCTTAATAATTAAGGATGGAATTCAGTGAACCTTTACAAAATTATCTGACTGCCTGCATGGCCAGAGATTCTATGGCTTTCAAAGATGGGCAACTGAGGCAGTAAACGAGGGACCCGGGAGGGATAGAAGAGGGCTGAATATATCACTGCGTGTTTCCCTGGAAATGCATTGTATTATTATCCTTACTTAAAATAGACTAGACCTGAGGACGCTGGAAGAAATCTGCCACTACTTTAACTTTATTCTTTATGCCAGTCTTCACTCTTAAGTATTTGAGGCTGTTGAACACTACCTTAAGCAGACACTACTCTCAGTTTCTCTAAACTTTCTGAGCAAATTTTATCCCAGGAAGATTCTCTACGTCCATTGATCCTTCATATTTAGAGTACATAAAAGCCCTTAATTAAGGGATAGTGGAATGATGATAATAACGATTGTAATAATGATAGCTAACATCAAGTAAGCACTTACTAGATGTCAGGCATGGTTCTAAACATTTTACATGTATCATTAACTCACGTAATTCTCTCAAAAATCCTATGAAATCACTATCTTCATTTTACAGATGAGGAAACTGAGAGTTTAACTAACTTGCCTAAGGTCACACAGCTACTAAATGTCTCCTTCAATAAGCACATACTGTGCTACTGGAACTATTCACCACATCATAAGTAGAGAGTATTAAAATGTTCAAATGTGTTTTATGTCTAACTTGTGTCTTTGATTTATACTATCTAATAACTACCAACTGCTATCTAATTACTGCCAACTTTCACTTAATGGAACAAATAAATTACTTTACAGCTTGAAAAGGATTTACTTTCACTTCAGAAAGGAATTTCTAGGAGTTAAAGAATTCAACTGGGTTACTGTGAGAAACCTGCAAATTCCCTCACGACTTAACACAGTCCTATCTAAGACGACTTAACACAGTCCTATCTAAGACGAGACAAGAGGAGCTCCTAGGCCCCCAATAATTCTCACATATTTGTTACATTATCTCCAAGCTGATTCTAGTTCTGAAACAGAGTGTATAAACAAGAGACACAGAAAACAGCTATAGCTAATTATCAAAGGAAAAAATTCTAAAAGCTATTCAGCATTTTCTTAGCTAACTCCTATTTTGCTATCATTTTATTAGAATATCACTAATAAATTTGCTTGGTGAGAGTTTACCACACAAATAAAGTGGTATCTACACTTACCTGGTTCATTGTTTAAATGGTGGCAGAAATTATGGAAGACTAATAATTTGAAACACACAAATATATGCTATTGAAAAGACAAAATTTGCAGCGCAAAAGACACAACTGCAACTTTTAATCTATAAATCTTCCAAATACCGATTTATGCAAACATACTCAAACTTTAAGTGATGGAAAATTAAACACCATGTTAAATTTAGATAAAAAAATTCCTATCTGCTTAGTAATGAGGGTGTAAATATGCATTAGTTGCACTAATCATCTAAACTAAATTTTAGAAGTTTTTAACATTTTATTCCAGGGCTTCCCTGGCACACCTAAGTAATACTAAGATGGAAACCTGGCTCCAGCCCCTTTTCTGAGAAATCTAACAGGACATCCTTTGGTGTGCAGGGCATCAGCAAGAAATCCTCATCTTCACGTAGAAAATCACACAGTATCCTATGATGCTGGGCTCTCGAAGGAGTTAAGAGAAGAAAGACTCCAGATTGCCACTTTCTGTGAACTCCAGAGACAATGCTGACAAAAGTGGCCTAATTAAAAACTCTGAAGCCCCTTGACATTCCAGGCTTTAATAATATAATATTCTGACATGTTTCAAAACTGAATTAAACTTAATGTATGGTCTGGTGCAAAATAATAAACAAGCATTATGCTTCAAACCACAGGCAAGGTTTTGTTTTTTGTTGTGTTTTTTTTTTTTTGATTCCACACATCCCACGCCTTTTGTTTCTACCTCCTTTGTGCTCAATCTTCTCAGCTTTCTCTTCACCTTTCAAACACATTCCTAGGGCCTACGCTGCTGTTTTGAGTGGGGGAGGGGAGGAAAGGGAGAGGAGAAGGGGAATGCAGTCAGTTCAGATGCATTCCTCCTTGGCTTAAGTTGCTTTTTTCAGGCTTAGAGTATGACCCCTCCTATAGATACTCTTTGAAACTAGGCTCTGTTGCTACCTCTGAGGGAAAAGCAGAGGAGATGGAGAGAATGAGGGATCTATGACTTCCTCACAATTCCCACTCACTGACCTTTGGGCTCAACAAATAAATGTGACATCTGGTCAAATTAAAACCACAATATAAAATATTAAAACAGGAATATTGAAAGACCTAAGAAGTTTTAAATTAGACACTGAGATAAACTCTTTTCAAAAAATTAAATTCATGTATTAAAGAAATCAGAAAGGAGAGGGGGAAAAAAAAGAAACACAGGCAGATAAAAGCCAACTCTCAATTATCCATGCTGATAGATAGAGGAGGGAAAGGGAGAGGCCAAACAGATTAAAGAAACTTACACATTATCTAAAAATACTTTGGCAAATACTTGAAAATTCTTCCAACAAACTTTTTCCAAGACAACTACTAAGTAGTAAAATGACTAATTAAAATTTTCACCTCCTCTCCCTTCCCACCCTCTGACTAGAGGTACTCCCAAGCAGCAAAATGGCTAAAGGGTGGGCAGTATTAGGTGGGGAGGAGGAGAAGAGAGGGAAAAGCGAGGGGCACGTTAATTTGTAAATGGAATATGCGCCCCTGAATAATTGAGAGCTTCAATTTTGAAATAAATACAAGAAAAAGCCTGAAATAATAATAACCTATTTGCATACCTGTAACTTGGTCTTTCACCCAAATATAAGGATAAATTCATTCTTTAAAGGGGAAAAAAGGAAAAGGAGACTAAATAAATGTTATCCTTTAAGTATGACACTGATGCATCAACTTACAACTAATTGCCCCACAATACTGTTCCAACGGTTTTAATTTTATATCGAAGTGCCTCTGAATGCAAGCTATTGTTAACTACTCTATTATCCAGCACATACATTTCTTATTACCAGTTCTAAAATCAGAATCTAGGCTCAATTATTACTTTTAGAGCACCCCAATTCAAAAGTTTACAGCAAACTAAAGAAGGAACCCATTAATACTACGTTTCAATCATGCTGGCCTGACAACTAAACACTTAATGTCTCTAATGGAAAATTTCTTTTTTTTCCCTTTTTTAAATTTCTGCAGTGCATACATATCTACCACTGAAAACTCTCAAAATTCAAATACTAAAGTTTCAAACTTTGCAGTTAAAAAGGAAGAACCCCATTTTGTAGTTTAAGTAAAATGAGGAACAGTGAAGCACAACATGAAGCTAATGAATCTTTGCAGTCAATTAGTTTAAATGCACTATTTATCACATTATGAAAATGCACTGAATTTTTTCCTTTAGTTTTATTGCACATTAAGACATAGAACTTTAAAAAATATGTTATATTATAACATATTTTATGCAAATTCCTATCATCTTGCATTCACATTTAAAGGATAATTTCTATTTCTTTCTATTCTTTAGGAGGCACTATCTCCATACACACTCTGCTAATGCTCGATCCATGCCCGTAGTCCTCCACCGCCCTCCACCCCCTGTCAAGTAGTTATAATGATCTAAAAACAATTTGATAAGAATGCTTTATAATTTTATTTTGTTGGATTTTAAGAATACTGTATATTCATGTTTCTTAAAAGCAGAACATATTTTATAATCTTTTTGTGAATCTCAAAACACATGAAATATTAGTCAGTTATCAAAAATTTATAATGCCAATTTATAAGGCACTATACATATCAAATACCATTACAAAGAACCTCTGAGGAAATGTCAAATTTGGGGAGCAGCACATCACTTTGTAACTGAACTTTGTTTCAGTTACATCTGTGAATCACCTGTTAAATTGTGGTGGCCTTTAGTTATACAGAGATTACATTGTAACGGGATTTGACCTGAGTATTAGAGCTTGCCTAGCCATGTGCAAAACCATAACCAATTGAATAAACAGTTAATACCATTATGGTCAGGATCCCTGAGTATAGACCTATTAGTATTAGGATAAAAGACTCAGGAATCTGCTACACAATAAGAAGATTGTTTCAAAACTATATTATACTGCATAATAAAAAATCAGGGGTGGTATGACTAATGGCTTACTTATGTGCAATTGTTGTTAACCGTTCATCATTTACTGCTCTCCGAACTTCAGCACGGTGGCGTTCTGTTGAGATGCTATGAAAAAAAATAGCCATTATAGAACTCTGCCAAGCAGGCAGCTTTTTTCTATACTTTTATTAATGTTTAAGTCAACATTTTGCTTGGGGGAGAGGGGATCGAGGCTGATTTCAGAAAAGGTAAAGATGGGGCCTAACATATATCTTCAAATGCTTTATTGAATTAAAGTCACAGAAAAGGATTCATACTGATTCTGTGTAACTGCAGAGAGAATTAGCTACAAATTAGAAATCCCAGGAAGACAATTTCAGTTTGATATCAAATCATTACCTTTAAAACTCAGTAATGTTAAATGTTAGACCATGTTCAAGATTAGCAGAGATTCCTGTTATTTAAATATACAGCCACTGAATGGCCCCTAATCACTCAGGAGAAAGTCTTCTGAAGTCCTAAAGCTCAAGAGTCTATAATTTTATGTTCAATGAATATAATAAAGAACTAAAAGTGACAAGATAATCTGTTTCTGGTGGCTAGATGCTATGAAACTTAACACCAGGACATTACCCCTTTATTAGTCCACATTTGAACTGTGTGTCTTCTACAGTATATCATGTTACCGCTATGGTAAAAATGCGCTTAAATTGACCCTGATTAAATACAGGTAAAGTTAATACTAAACAACTGAAAAAAGGCTACACCCATTACATTCACAAATACTCAAAAAATAAATGCCACCCTTCAAATTGTAATCTTTATTATATAAGCCTAATCTATACCACAGACTAAAATAAAATTTAAGGGGCTAGAAATCAAAACTTATGAGGAAGTATAAACAACAAACAAAAAAATATAAACTGTTAAATATGAACACAATAAGACTGAGGATTTGCCTTAATAATGTCCCTACGCTAATGTTAAATATAGGAAAAGCCTCTTCCCTATTTTTACTTTTAAAAAAATTTGTTTTAAATATAGAAAGGAAACTTCCATTAAAATAGAACATTTTCTAAAAAAGCTCAAGATGTTAGAATGGATTAATCAAAATATCAAAGAACCCCTCTCATGATAATTTTTTAATGAATTCAAGTGCCACGCTAATGGGAAGCTGAAGGGATAAACTATTCTTAAGGCTATGGCTACAAAATCACCACGCATTTCTATAAATTAAGGCAACTTTCTGGTATCTCCTCCTTCCCCTCAAAAAATGTGAGTGGCGAACCAAGGGGTTGTCAGTTCAATTCCCAGTCAGGGCACATGTCTGGGCTGCAGGCCAGGTCCCCAGTAGGGGGCATGTGAAAGGCAACCACACATTGATGTTTCCTCTCCCTCTTTTTCTGCCTCCCTTCCCCTCTCTCTAAAAATAAATAAATAAAACCTTTTTAAAAAATGTGACTGGGCCACTCTAGATCTTCACATCCAGTTGCTGCCAGTCCTTCTTTCTCTACTCATGTCAAAAATACCTCCCTTTCCCAGAGGGCCCATGCCAAAAATAACTTCTTTTAAACACTTTCTGATTATATTACAGAATAAACGGTAAACTTCATAACTTTATACAACAAAGCACACAACTGGGATGGGATGTTTAAGCACCAACAACTTCACGGCCTGTCTTCAACCTGAATGTGAAAAGTACTGAAATCCCTCAAAATGAACATACTAGAGTCATGTCTCACAAACTTTTGTGATAATTTACCTAAGAACTTTTGAGAGTTCTCCAAGAAGATCTTTCTTTTCCTTGGTGAGATCCCCCTGTGCCCGAAGTGCACTGATAACTCCAGCATATGCCTCCAATTCTAGAAAAACAAAATTATTTTATCAAGAAAGGCCTTCAATATTTCAATACTGTGGCTACATACAGTGAAACTTCAGGGCAAGAAACCTAAAAATCAATTAAAAATCAATATGTAAATACTTTTTAGAATTCCTCTCAAAAATTTTATCTAATAACACAGATTAAAATGTGGCTTTCATAATCTTATATCATTTTCTTTTTATCACCTTAAGAAGTCATATATGTGAAATGTGTAAGTAGAACAATCTAATAGTAAATATTTTGTCTCACACATTATCACTAAAGAACATTTAACTCAGATGCTACCAACAACTGGAAACAGGCTCTAAATGATGTAAGGCTGATAAAAGAAGCTTTTAGCATTATTGTAAGGTACCCTTCACTACAATCCTTTAAATAATTCCTTATGTTTGCTTAAGAATTCAAACTATATTCCACATACCTCCTTGGTAAGTAAGTACTGAGAGTACAGTACAGCTGAAAAAACTACTGGAGCCCAGGCCAGGTGGCTCAGTTGGTTGGAGCGCTGTCCCCATACACATACACTAAAAGGTTGCAGGTTCAATCTCTGTCAGGGCACATACCTAGGATGCGGGTTCAATCCCCAGTCAGGGTATGTACAGGAGGCAACCAATCAATGTTTCTCTCTCATGTCAATGTGTCTGTCTGTCTCCCCATCTCTCCCTCCCTACCTCTCTCTCTTTCTAAAATAAAATCAATAAACATATCCTTGAGTAAGGATTTTAAAAAAAGGAAGAAAGAAAAGAAAAACTACTGGAACAAATTCTGGCTCCAGCACTGCTATTTACTAGTTGTGTGACCTTGAGCAAGTCCTTTCTCATCTCTGAGCCTCAGTTCCTTTATCTAGAGATTTTAAAGGTACCTCCCAGAGCTAAGACCTTCTATAAAAGCCCTGGCTGGTGTGATCAGTGGATTGAACACCGGCCTGTGAACCAAAGGGTCATGGGTTCAATTCCCAGTCAGGGCACATGCCTGGGTTGCAGGCCAGGTCCCCAGTTGGAGGCATGCAATAGGCAACCACACATTGATGTTTCTCTCCCTCTGTTTCTCTCCCTCTGCTTCTCCCTCCCTCCCCCTCTCTCTAAAAATAAATAAAGAAAATTAAAAAAATAATTAAGGCAGATTAGGGAACATGAATTGCTCTTACAGCAACCAGGACTTAATATACTGAACCCTAATGCCAGACAGTTTCATTTCACTACCTTTTCACAGCAACCACCACCATGAAATGAAACTGTCAATCTCTAATACAGGTTAAAATATAAAACCAGAAAGTCCTCAAAGGCTCCCAATGAGCCATGCCTGCCTTCCAGTGCACTCCTTGCATACTACCGTTGTATATGGTCCCCTCCCACACTGATTTGGCACGTGACTGGCTTTCATCCATGAAACATCAGCATACATGATACAAACAGATAAGCACTTGCACACAGGGCATGGCTCCCTTGGAACCCTCAAATCACCAAGCCACGTGAAACCCCAGAATAAATGGCCACACGGAGAGAGAGGTACAGCCATCTCAGCTGAGCCCAGTCAGTCAGCTAAGCTACCAACTGAATACAGCCAAATGAGAGAGGTCAGGCAAGACCAGCAACCCACAGAATCTTGAGAAATTATAAAGTAGTTGTTGTTTTAAATCATTAATACTATAAGACAGGTATAGCTGAGTAAAACAAAATGATGGAAAGTAAGTGTCCGGACTACCGTTATCTTCTTACTAAATCAAGTTGCTACCAAAATTTGCTACAGCCAATGCCTGACACACAAGGGACACTCAATGTTTAGTCAAATAATAAAAGCAAGGATACCTATATCCTAAGCACTACACAAATAATAAACTAATAGCCTCATTCAGTTCATACTATTCACAGTTTTGTCAAAAAAAAAAAAAAAAAAAAAAAGCTTTATCTCTGGTCCAACTGAATTATCCCAGATGTAAACATTCCGCATGTCCAATCTGTGCTGGATACAGGGCGATGGTTCACAAGGTCTCTCTGGAAGGACAAAGCTCTGATGCTCTGGAGTAGTGAAGGAGATACTTAGCTCCAGAAAACATATTTTAGCTATCATCAGGACACAAGCAGATTTCAGAAAGGCTCTGGGGATAAGAAACTAAGAAATCACTATACTCTAATGTTTATGCCCCGTTTATGAAATATTTTATTCAACAAATCAGTATTGAGTCCTCCTACATATACCAGATAGTATGCTAAATCCTGCCCTCAAGGAGTTAACTCTAGAATAAAGCTACAGTGAAACAAGTCATCAGACAATTATAATGCAGTTTATAGTACAATGGTAAAGGCACAGAGGAGAAACACATCATCTAGTCTGGAAGCATAAGCTTTCATCAGAAAGAAAACTGCTCCAGGAAGGAAGGCAAGGGAAGAAAAGGCAGGGGAAGAAAAGGCAAATGTGCAAAAGGGATAGAAATAAGAGAGCAGACGATGTTCCATACAGACATCAAACTTCCAGTAAGTGACTATTTTGAGAGTTTTATACTACAGGAAGTAAAAACATCTCTGTATTTGGACAGTCACTAATTCAAATCAAATTCCTAGTTGAACATGGTACTACTAGATACCATGAAGAATATTTATATAAACAAAACAAAGTCCCTATGCTCAGGTGATTAAAATCCAAAAAGGGACACATGTAAGGGAATAGAGATGGATAAAAATGGAAAAGTAGCTTGGTGCCAGACTAAGAAAAGCCTCTAATTCCAACCTAATAAGTTTTTATTTGATAGGACTCAGTAACTGAATGTGGAAGGAATGGTAGAAAGAAAGGAATCAGGTTTTGCAGTTTACAAAATACTTAGGAGAATGTCAATATCATAGGAAATGGAGAGGTCAGAAAGAGGAAAGTGGTGATAGTGATAGTGGTGATATGGTGATAGTGACACTATTTCAAAATAAGTGAAATTAACTTCTTTAGAAATGTGACAAAGATTTTTGACATCTCAAGTCTCACTCCAAGTCTAACTAAAAAGTCATGCACAAAAGTAAGAGGTGGCAACCTCACACAAAACTGAGACTCAGAATAGTTATCATAGCTACAAAAGCCAAGGCACTTCCTCCTCTTCTCCAAAAATTCACTCATTGTAAAGACCTTTAATAGCTTCCCAACCTCCTTCACATTTGTTGATTTCCACTTTGATGGGTATCCTCAGATCCTGGCAAATATCAATTTCTGATATTAATTTTGGTGCCATTCTATTGTAATGTGAATTCTGACACATAAGTGTAATGAAATAATAAACACATACAAACACCACAGAAAGTATAAGATTTACCAAATCACTTTTATAAAGCCCTCAACCCATTCCATTTAAACACATCAACCACTTAATTATACTATAGTCCATAAAGCCCCCTGTTAGAGTTGTAGCTCAAGATCCTCATTTCAAAGGCGGGGGTGTGGGGGGGGGCGCGGGAGGGCAGTGGAGAGGCAGGATAAAAGAAAGGAAGCATCTAACTATCACTGGTATGTTCAATAGGTCATAAAAAACATTCTCTATCCCAATTTCTTTATATTTAAGTAAAATCTATATGTTTAGCATCTTACCTTACAATGACTTATGACTATTTTTAAAAGGACAAAGCTAATTCTTAAAATATTTTAAGCCAATTCTTAAATACAGTACCTTCTCTAAACTTCGAACCCAGTGCTAGCTTTTGAAGGAAAGGATTCATTATTATGATAATTAGCCAATGGGTGGAGAGGAAGTCTCTGCAAATCACCATCAAGGCTCAACTCCCAAAGTAAAGGGTCCTTGTAGATGATACTACCCTGTAGGAAGGCTGTGTTCTTTTGTATAGAGCATTACTCTCACACAGCTTTTACTAAAATTAAGGAATAATTTAGACTTAAAGGTTACCATTTTTATATTTAAACACAATATCTTGATTCAAGGCCCCAAAAGCCCAGAAACTTTAATCAATCTGCTATAGTTGTGATCTGTTCCTCTGTAATTTGTTCAGCTATGAAATAAATACAAGCCCAACTGTGTAGTTTATTAGCTAGCAAGTTAAAGCAGCTGAATGTAAGTGAATAGAAAACCATTTGAAATTGGTACTAGAAGTTTGGATATAAGGTTAAAGAAAAGATAAAGGAATGACTGAGCAAAAGAAAAATTCTCTAGTTATGCTAAGTAGTAGTTTAAAATAGAGAAATTCTCACAGTGGCCTGAGGGGAAATAAAAATGGCCAAAGTTATTAGCAGGAAAGGCCGGGGCAGCTATGACCAGATTTATACATAGGAATTCCCAACAAACGTTTCCTTTGAAAAAAAGATTCACCTGAAAAAAAATTAATTAATGTCTGAAAGCAAATGCTTTAAAATACTATACTCTCAGATGTCAGGCACTGTGATATGCCCTTTTTATATACGGTTAATCCACATAACAAGCCTATGCAGCAGACACGGTTATCCTTCCTTTATGAAAGTGTTAACAAGTTTAGGAAGACTAAATAACTTGTCCTTGATCATGTGGGTCATGAGTAACAGAACCAAGACCCCAGGGTTGGTCTGAATTCAAGGCCGACACTTTCCCCTTCAAAATCATAGACATCTAAATAACTCATATCTATTGCTAAATAATTTTTGTTCTTTTCAAGTATTTTTTCATTTATTGAACACATATTATGTGTCAGCCTAAGACTACAGTGGTAAATAAGACAGATAATAAGGTCTTTCTTGGACCTTACAGGCTAAGGCATCATTTCTCAACCAAAGACCCTCAGTTTGAAACTAACTCTTTTTCTCACTTTTCCCATAACTAATACCATTCCAGTTGCATGAGGAGAAGTTAGTTCATTACATACAATGGATGCCTTAGCACTGGGGTTTAATTCCCTAAATGCTAGTTGAGTAAGGCTACTCTAACAGAAAAGAAATATATCCTATATAATTCATTATAACCATATAGGGTATTTTATTACTGATAGTGAACTATAATCTGGGAAAGTCAGCATAGCTTATTAACTTACAAATGAGAATATGTAATTCACACATACATTCATATCACAGAAATCATATTCCCTGGGTTAAAATCCTGACTCCAGGACTTACTATCAGTATTACCTTGAGCACTAAGCTTCAGTTTTGTCATCTGTAAAATGGGGACAAAAAAAACACCCTACCTTTTTGATTTGAGGATTAAATAAGAATGTAAAGAACTCAGAATAGCCGAGTACCCCTCAAGAACTCTTAGTTCTTGTTGCTATAATTATTATGATTCATGCACCTACTACATACAAAGCACTATGACAGGCATTGGGGAAATAATAAGTAAGATGGGAACTATGCCTCTATAAAGAATTTCTAATGCAACAAAGGATATGTCATCCATGCAAACAGCCATGATCTAAACCAAAAGAGAAAAGTATCATAGAGGTATAAAATATCAAAAATGAAAAGCATACCCAGTTTTCGAAGAATCCTTTTGCATTCATCCCTGCTGAGATCCAAAAGGGTTGGCCACACAACAGGCATTGCTGCTTCTTTTTGGTAGCCCCAAAGAGCTTGTCTTCTCTATCAAAATAAAAAAATCTAATTACCAAAGTACATTCAAAAGGCCACTCACCTGGAGAAACAAAGGCTAAGAAGTAAAACCAATAAAAATATCTCACAATCCTATTTCACCACCACACTTTTCCAACTTCTGACAAATGAAGAACTAAACCACCATTTGGGAGCTTACTATTCCAGTCTATGACAGTGGAAAAGGCACCTCTGACAGTGGAGTCAGACACCTCTAAATTCTAGTTTCAGGTTTCAACTTACTGGTTGTGTGATCCTAGCAAAATTGATGTATCTGAGCATACAGTTTACACATCTTTAAAACAGAGATATCATCACCCAGTTTGTTATGAGGATTAGAGAACTGTCTCCGCGAAGTTCTTATCAGCATGGCTGGTACATTGTTGAATAAACAGGCACTACTACCTGTGTAACCCTGGGAAAGTTACTTGACTTCTGCTGGCTTTTTCACTTACGAGTTACATGAGATAAAATATGTAAAGAACCTAGCATGATAAGTGGGTTACTGGATCTTAATGAAGAACTTTCTCCTCAATCGTAACAAAAGATGAATGTATACCCTATAGTTTTTAAACAAGCATTTACCAAAAGTTTAGATGCCAGGAACATACTTGGTAATGGAACTCCCTAATTTGGAAGATAAAAAGACAACAGAGCTGGGCACTCGCACAACACCTGCTTAGCACACAGCAGATCCGCTGTAAATATCTGTCATATAGATAAATGAATGAGTGAGAAGAGTAAAATGAATGAGTGAGTGAAACGAATGAACGAAGGATCGAGCTCACTGTCTGGTCTGAGTCAGATACCAAAGCCTAAGCACTGAACTACTATATCCCGTTCCAGTCACTGGGGCTGCTAACTGCCAACTCCTTACCCGGAGTTGAGTCCCCATCCCCCTACTTCCCAGTCCTCTCAGCTAAGAACCAACGCGGAGCAAGAAGTGGACAGCGCGCCCCAGCCGGCAGGATGACAGAAAGAAAAGGGGTGGGGAGGAGGAACAAGGGGCAGAGCCAAAGGAATCCGCTCCCTCCACAACCCAGTCCCCGCCTCCCGACAGGATCTCGGAGGCGGCCAGCGACCGCCGGAATCAGCACCACGTAACGGCATCCCGACAAGTCCCCGCCAGCGGACCCCACCGCATCGCACTGGAAACCTGGGCAGCAGTTACAGCAGCTCATCCCGGAACCGAGATTTGTATAATCCTTCCCCTACTCAAGTGTCAAGGAGACAAGCCCGCCCCGCCCCCTCCCCAAACACGCACTCTCGCAGCACCACAAGAGCAGCCAGCCCACCCTCCTCACCGCTGCCGCTCAGCCCCGACCCTAATGTCAAGCCCCCGATCCCAGCCCTTCGGACCAGTAGCCGGTGTCAAGGGGCCCCGGCCAACATGAACGCTTCGCTACCTCCTCTGCGGAGAGGACATCGAGGAGAGTAGACTCGTGGACAGCAGGCAGACAACCGAGACTCACCGGGAAGGTCCCTGAGCTGAACCCCCGAGATCCCAGCACGAGGCCTGCCAGAGTCCCCCCTCAACCCACCTCGGGAGCCCAACGATCCCGTTAGGAGACAACGGAGGATGAGGCTGGGCGCCCCAAGCCAGGCTCTGAATTCTCGGCCCAGCGTTCCTCCAGCCTGGCTAATCTGCCAGCTCTTCCCAGCACCCTGTCTCAGAGTCACCCACCTGCCCGGCCTTTCGGGGCTCATCTAAAAAGCTCCTTCGCCAAGACTAAGGGACACCAGGAATTGGGTTTGTTTGCGGTGCCTCAGAAGGGGCAAGATGGCGACAGGTATCAGGGCGCAGGCGCAGGCGCGCGCTGCCAATCGGGAATGGTAGTTCGCCTTTCCCGCCTTTGGGAGAACAGACAGCAGAAGGCCTCCATTCTCCCTGTCCCTCTTATCCTCCGCGTTTTGAAAGGAAACGAGGGACATCGCGAGGGGTACTGGGAGTTGTGGTCCGAGCCCAAACTCCCGCTGTCGCGCGCGCAAGGAGGACTGGGATTGTAGTTTTCCTGACTTCTCCTCAACCCGCTCCTCTATGGCTTCGCGCGCCTCGCCTCCGGTCTTCCTCTCCCAGCCAATTAGCTGCGCTCTCTGCGACGTGTGGCGTCACACGAAGCGGTCAAAATGGCGTTCGTAGCTGGAACTCAAGTCTTACCGCGACCTTTATCCTAAGCGAGGTTAGGGACGCCACAAAAGCAGCCTCGTCCCTGAAGCGACGTGGCGGGTTAGGGTCGTATTCATCCGAGTCTCAAGAGCAGTTACCAGCGGCTTCCGTCCTCCTCTCCCCAGACGCAACTCGGGGAGAGAGAATCTGCGCTGCGAGAACTGATGTAGTAGGCATGGTAGTTGGCCTGTACCTGATATGGGGGTTGCGGAGATGAGGAACTCGAGCGTCGCTGACTTCGGGTTTCTCCACCTGTGAAGTGGGAATGAGTGTGCTGAATCTGTCGAAGTCAAGAAAGAAAAGGGGTTTGAGGCTTTATCACGTGGTAGGTTTACAATTTAGCCGTTGTTCTTAATCACAGAACAATTGTGTAAAGGTATTTTCCCAGTTTTACACATGCAAAAAGGGACCCAATGTATGGTTAGTCCCGGCCATTAAATCGAAGTGAGTGCCTGGTGTTGAAGATTCCATCAAATTTTGTGGTTGCCCTCTTAAATTTTGTACTTTTGGAAACATTTGGTAAAAGTGGTTTTTAATATGCCTTCTGATAGTAATGCAGTTTTCTTGGAAAAAAAAAATGGGGTTGGTACTACCCTTTGGAGACTGGTGTGGCTCAGTGGGTTGGGCGTCACCCTGCAAACCGGAAGTGTTGCTGGGTCGATTCCGGGTCAGGGCACAGCCCTGGGTTGCTGGCCCTGACCTGGAGTCCACCCAAGCCGGGTCCCGAGTTTGGGGTTGAGAGGGGCGACCCATCAATGTTTTCCTCTCTCTCTCTCTCCCTTCTTTCCCTTCTCTCTAACAATAAATAAATAAAGTCTTATATTCTAGTGATGATGTGATGTCAAGTGATGTTGATGATCTGACATTAACTATCTCTAATCTACTATATATCCTTTCTTTCCTCCTAGCCCTATTTGTATTTTATAGCCAGAGACTGCCTTCCCCATGCTGCCTCTAACTGCTCCATACTCCCCAAATTAAATTCTCTAAGGATCAGACTCAAACTTCACCCGCAAGAAGCTAATCCTGCCCCTACCTTTTCTTCAAGGATGAGGCAGGGGGCATTCCCACCTGTGCTCCTTCACCACTTACCACACATTTTGTTACAGGACTCAGAATATTGAGTTAACGGTCATTTGAAAATTGTCCTGACTAGACAATTAGGTCCTTAAGGAGAGAGACCAGCTCTGTGTGCTCTAGTTCCCAGCACATAAGAATAACAGCTCAAACTTATCCTGGATTTTCTCTATTTCAGACCCTATTATATACGTTAACTTCTGTCGTCTCTAGGTTGCAGGTTCGAGCTCCGGTCGTGGTGTGCATGGGAGGCAACCGTTATCTGTCCGTCTCTCCCTCCCTCCCTTTCTTTATTCCTCTTTCCCCTTCTCTCCCTCCCTCCCTTCTGTCTCTAAAATCAATAACACAAAAACATATATCCTTGGGTGAAGATTTAAAAAAATTAAAAATGGAACTGCCTTACGACCCAGTATTTCCACTTCTGTGTATACACTCACATATCCGAAGAAACCCGAAACACTAATTTGAAAGGATATGTGCAGCCCTATGTTTCTTGCAGCATTATTTACAATAACCAAGATTTGGAAGCAGTCCGAGTGTCCATTATAGATGAGTGGATAAAAAAGTTGAGGTACACTTATAGATGGAATACTACTTGGCTGTGAAAATGAAGGAAATTTTACCCTTTGCAACAGCATCGATGGACCTGGAGAGTGTTATGCTAAGTGAAATAAGCCAGTCAGAGAAAGACAAGTACCATGTGATTTCACTCATGTGAAATTTAATGAACAAGCAAAATAGAGATAGACTCAGATAGAAAACAGGCTGACAGCTTTTGAGGGGGTGGCCTGGTTGGGGTTGGGTAGGGGGATTGAACAAAAAAATTTAAAAAACAAAACTCAAAAAATAAAATTTTAAAAAACTGGGAAAAGTTACTTAATTTGAATGCTATCAAAAATTGCAACCTAATTATATTACAATAGAAGAGTATTTACATATCCCACACATCCACTCATTATACAGTCATTTAAAATAAGAAATACAAATAATTAACATCAATGAATATGCCTGTGATACGTGGAAAAAGCATGTACATGTAAGTATCAAAAAAATGCCAAAACAATAACATTACAGTGACAGACCTATGGATGATTCTTTTTCCTTTATTTTACAAGTTTTCTTTAGGTATTTATATTATTGTTATGGTTTAATAACATTTATAAAACTTCTTAGTCTTTTATTAAGAATACTACATTTTCCTAAGGATGGGGCAGAACTGAATGAAGAAGAAACTGCCGCTCCGATTGGCTGATGGTTCTCGCTAAGGCAGTAGAGCCTCGGAGATAACCAGTTTAACCCCCCATTTGACAGAAGAGGCGTCTGAGGTCCAGAGACGAAGTAACTTGCACGAAGC
The DNA here is from genome assembly GCA_004026765.1 of Micronycteris hirsuta. Taxonomy (NCBI): domain Eukaryota; kingdom Metazoa; phylum Chordata; class Mammalia; order Chiroptera; family Phyllostomidae; genus Micronycteris; species Micronycteris hirsuta. Next base: position 33,527 of record PVJI01001358.1, read on the forward strand.
CACACAGGAACCAGGGGGCAGATACGATTTTTAGGTTAACATTGCCTACACTGACGTAACCGTCAATTAAGATTTGTATTTTTGTGAGATTGTTTGGTTTCCTTAAAACACTTCCTCCATTTCAAGTTACTATTGAGACTTTAATTACTAATTCAAATCAAAGCAGCTACTATGGCTTTTGTTGGGAAAGTGGTATTTTTAAAAGAATATGAAAAATAATACCATGGCGTTTTAGGTTCTTCCTTTTCATGCTCTTACACATCTTTCTTTGTAAGCAACTTAGTGAATAAATGCAGAGGAAGCTCAGATCTCACTAAAGTACATGGACCAAAGTAAAACTCTCTTTATTTCTTGTGGGTATCAACCTCCTCATTCATTCAATGAATGAGTGTCAGGTCCCATGCCAGGCTGTGGAGATAGGAAGATCAATAAAGTACAACCGTTATCCTCCTGGAGCTCACAGTTGAGTGGAGAAGTTAGACACATGCAGATAGTTCTGTAGGCCGTAGGAGAACCTGGTAACTCAGAACGTTCATAAAGGTGTTTAAGAAGTGCCTTGGGCCCTGGCTGGTGTGGCTCTGTGGATTGTGTGCAAGACTGTGAAGCAAAGGGTCGCCGGTTTGATTCCCCAGCAGGGCACATGCCTGGGTTGTGGCCCAGGTCCCCAGTTGGGGCGCATAAGAGGCAACCACACACTGATGTTTCTCTCCCTCTCTTTCTCCCTTCCCCTCTAAAAATAAATAAAATCTTAAAAAAAAAAAAAAAAAAGGAAGTGCCTTGGGATCAGTGAAAAGGGATTTCATCACAGAAGGCCTCACAACACAAGCAGCATTTGGGCTGGTCTCACAGGGCGAACAGGATTTGGCCGGGCAAAGATGTGAAGTGAAGATGGAGTATCATGGCAGATGAAGTAGGAAAAGCAAACGGGTGAAAGCATAAAAGGATGCATAGAATGTCAATCTCAAGGAATGAAATGAGGGACTCCTAGAGACCCTCGACTGGGAGAACTTGTCAGAATAACTTAGGGGCCTCTATCATATTCCAAAACATGGTGATGTACATCCTTAGGTGAAAACTACAGATAGCCACCGAGATCCTGAGTATACACTAAAAGTCTCCGTGTTCGTGATTACCACAGTAAATCATAAGAGAGCACCAGACCTAATAACACAAGTTATTGCCATTTAATCCACCTTGGAACCCAAGTAGCAAAAATATTGTCTGTGCTCCGGATGGCGATTTGACACTGATTAATGACTCGATCATTAGAAAGCCAAAGAGAATTGCAAACGAAAATAGAAATACCTCATCTCACACACTAAGCTTTCCCTAGTTTATTTTTGAAAAAAAAATTTTTTTTTAGGTTCACCCAAGTGTTAAGCCACCTCAGGTGAGGAGCTGATGATAATCAGTAATTATCTAAGGTGAGATCCAAGACATTTTATAAAGATGGGAATAAAAACCCTGTCGGAAATGGAAATCGGCTATCATGGGGGAGGGGGCTATAAATCCAAACATAATATCCAGCTTGTCTTCACCTCAGAGAGTTTCCAGCTGTTTATGACGTTCTGCTGTGATTTGCCAGAGACAAAATGCATTTTTTAAAACTGCTCCAGCCAGCTGAATGAAAGACTTGGAGCCATATTCTGTTTCAAGACATGTTGAGCTCTTGTGAAGTCTGCAGAGGAATGGTAGAAGGTGTCCACTTTCTTGTCATTTCCAATGAAGACCCTTTCCTTGTAGCCCTAGGGTTGATCATTATTTTTTAAGTGAGCTAGTGGAAGACCACGTCAGGTCTCTCTTGGGTTGAAAGGCCCCTTGTTGAGATGCTATGGGCTCTAAACTTATCACATCAAGGCCAAGCCTTGCTAAAGGCAGAGGCAATAAAAGAACACACGCTTATGGAGAGCCCAGGGAACATATGTGTTGAGAAATGACTGTGGGAAGGAAATGATCCAAATAACACTTGTGTGAGTATGCACATGTGCACGCACACACCCCCAACCCCTGAGCTGAAGTGTATAAGACAGTCAGTGGTGACAGCAGTTATCTCACCAGACTCTAATCAGATTGGAGACTCCTTGAGAGCAAAGGGTAGTTTTGAGCTCTGAATTCCCAGCACTGCTGGGTGAATTACTGACGGGCATGTCGAACTCGAGAAGGCAGTGGTGTGGGCATCTGACAAAGTCACCCCAGACTGCCTAAGATGCCCCAGACCAGCCTTGCACCTTCACATCCGGGCCTGGAGCTGTTCTCCTCCCAAAATGCTTTTACCCCATCCTTTCTCCTTTTGAAGCCTGTCAAAATCCTTCTCATTCTTTCCAGTCCATCTCAGATGTCTTTTTTTTTTTTTACTTAATCTTTATTGTATTTTTTCCATTACCATTTAATCCCCTTATACCCACGCCCCCCCTCCGCCCCCCTACCAATGTCATTTGAAAATAATTCTCCAAGCACAGATAGGAGCAGGGAATGTTCTTGGAAGTCGAAGAGATCTGTGCGTGAATTCCAATTCCACTGCTTCCAAGTTTTTGAACAAGTCACCTCACTTCTTTGTGCCTCAGTTTCCCCTAGATGGATTTTGGGGATAATGTTTGTACAGTGCGTACCTCAGTGACTGGCATAGGGTAGATAATCAGCAAATAATTATTAGCTTTCTTCCCTGTTTAACCTTCCTCTGTGAAACCCATCTTTGTGCTTCATCAGTGTTTGCTCCTTCTGCCTATATATCCTTTAATACTTCCCTTAGACTTCTTTCCCCCACCCCCACCACTCCTTACAGGTGTAATTGACTCTCTGTGCCACCGTGCTTTGTTTATGTCTCCTTTGCAGCACTTATTATAGTTTGACTTGCGCTCTAATTCACTGTTCCTGGCCCTTTTGAGCTGATAAAGCTTCAAGGGTGATATCTCCAGCAGCTAGCATAGGGACGAGTTTAGGACAGACATTCCATAGATGGTTGTCTAATTGAAACAACATTTAATCCAGCCTTCCAGGAGGCAGAGTGAATATGTAGCATGTCTTCTCCCAAGAAGTGCTGAATGAGCTAAGCAGCAAGGAGAAAATTCTCTGGCAATCAAGTGGTTCAGACTTGATTGCTGTCCGTCCAGCCCAAGTGAGCAGAGCCTCCACTTCCAGATGTCTTTCTTTCTCCTTCTTCCAACCTAGTCTAGTCAAAGGAACATTCCCAGAAGGGTAATCCAATGTATCTGTTTTTGCTGATCTGATTAGAATGTGAAATACTTTCTTTGGAGAAAATGTACAAGAGGGAGGCTTTTCTCCATTTTTGCAAGGGACAGAAAGTGAGGGATAAAGAGGAAAATTAAAGCCAGAGGAAAATCTATTGTATCCCCGGGAGATGAAGATACATGTAGCCAACACAATGGATGTCGTCCTGGGTCAAAACTGCAGAGCCTGAGCCATAAAGGACTTCATACTCCTGCACTGATCCTAGTAAAAGAATTAAACTGAAGCAAAAGACAAACAACAAAAACAAAACGCAACAAAACACCTCTTCCCCAGGAGCTGTTCTTTGCAGTGATATCTGTACCAATGAAGAACTGGAAGCCACAAAAAATTTCAATGCAATTCAACAAATATTTACTGAACTACTAAGTGCAGAGGCACTAGAGTAATGGAGATATTGGTGAAGCTGACTTTTAACTTTAGTCTGTTCTATCCACTCAATTATTTTCATCCTTGGGAAAAGCACAGTATTTCAGTCAGTGTTCAACTAAGGAGGCAGAACTACTATGCATTCTAGGATAAGGGATTTTCTATAGAAATTTGAACTTACACAATTGTGGAAGGATCTAAGACAGTACAGCTCCAAAAAAGTAGAGGGTGAGGAGATAGGCGGAGTCACCAACCAGTCAATCACAGAAGAAGCCAAGCACACCAGCTTCTGTGAAGGGGGAGCTGAGGGAGAAGTCTATGGGAGAAGCCTGTGGGTCCACAGCCAAATGTCTGGTGGTGGGCTTGGAGCTACCCTTGTCCAGGGCAGCCAGCAGTAGGGAAGAGCTGATGCGGAGTGCAGGAGAGTGAAGACAAGCTGGAATCTACGGCACCTCCATGTCTGTCGTTGCTGTGACTAACCCCGTGATCTTCAGAGAGCAACGGCTGCTGATTCACTCCTGCTTCCTAAATCGCAAGCAACCATCATTTAACCAACACTAATCTAGAGCCATATGGGTGCAGCTTAACCCCGCTGACACACATAAATTCCTTCCATCACCACAAAGTCTTTTCTGCCTTCTCCAAATTTTCTCCTCCTCTGTGGGCTTTTAAGTCTGAAAGGTCTGGGTTCTCTCTCATCCTGGTTCGGCTCCTACCTAGCTATATGACCTCCGGTAAATTACTATTTCTGGGCCTTAAAGGATCAGGGGCCTTCTGTGCTATCATAGCCCCCTCTGTTTCTCTCTGTTGTAGCATTTATTTCATTTCATTCTTGTTACTATCTACATGCTCATTTCCTCCACCAGACCACAAGCTCAGGCACAGGGATCATATCTGATTCCTTTTTACAGTTGTGGTGCCTAACAATGTCTGGCACAGAATAGATGCCTAATAGGTGTCAGTGAAAGAATAAATCCTTGGAATGCTTGTCAGACTATCAAGCTACTATCAGTAACTAGCCCAGCACTAAGACATGAAGGCAGTGCAACCCATCTGTGTCCCTGTCTCATCTCAGCGCCCTGTAAAAACAAGCTACATGTACCCTTATCTCATCCATACCTTCTACCTTAAATAATTGCACTTCCCAACCTGTTTTAATCATCTTGATTCCTGACTCCTGGGTTTGTCTTCTGTTTATCACCTGCTATCACCTCTTGGACATATTACTTGAAATGTTCAGGCCTCTGGCTATCTTATTTTAATTTTCCTTTTTCCCTGTGATTAAACTATTTTTTCTTTCTTTGTGTATTTATCACTCTCCTACCCTAGGTCCTCAGTCAGAGACTATGAAAGTCCTGCTCTCAGGGACTTCTCTGGCTAGTGCACAACAGAAAAGGAAGCCACAGATTTCAGGACAGGGTGGTAGGAGGTCTGGTTGAAGTATGTTCAGGGTACTGTGGGAGCATAGAGAGAATGAAGAGCATCAAACCGTACAAAGAAAAGGTAGTTTTCAGAAGACAGTATAGTTTTATCTCAATCTTGAGAAACTTCTTAAAAGATTCCCAGGCAGAGAAAGGAGGATGAGCATCGCAGACAGAGACCAGCAATGCAGAGGTGTGAAGACAGGAGATCTAGGTCTGAGGCTGCATGTGTGTTGGCATGGGTGGAAGAGCTAAAAAAAAAAAAAAAAGAGCACATTTGGGAAATGAACAAAACAGGTCATACTAAGCGTCTTGAGTTCCAAGTTAAGGAGCTTGGACCTGATTCTGTAGGACAGAGGTGATAAATTGTTAGGATGATTTGGCCCAGAGATGTGCTTTCTTTGGGAATCTCTAAGCCCAGCACAAGTAGAGGCCATCTCACATTGCTTTATAGCCCAGGCAGGGTGGCCCTGGGCAAAACACAAGTTGGGACTGACCTTGGCCTGCACCGCCCAGAAAACCCTAGAGCCTTTGCACCAAGCGGACAGCTACAGATCACATCGGAGCACCACCACCCTGCCCCTGCACAGCTGATCCTCCACAGAGGGCAGAGGTTGGTGGCAGGTGGTCAGAGCTAATCCTTGCAGCTGACTGTCCTGGGTAAATCCCTCCCATTGATCTGCCAACAGCAACCAAGGCTCAACTACAAGAGGAGGGTATACTCAGCCCACATGAAGGGTGCACCTCAAGTACCCAGCTTGAGTGATAGGGTAGGCTGTGCCACTGGACTCTATAGGACACCTCTATATTAGGCCTCACTACTAAGACATGGAGTCAAAGCAGCTCTGCCTAATACATAGAAACAAACACAGGGAGGTTGCTAAAATAAGGAGACAAAGATACAGGGCCCAAATGAAAGAACAGAACAAAACTCGAGAAGAACTAAACAAAATGGAGATAATCTATCAGATGCAGAGCTCAAAACACTAGTTATAAGGATGCTCAAGGAACTTAGCGAGGACCTCAACATTATAAAAAACATCCAGTCAGAAATGAAGGGTGCGCTAATTGAAATAATGAACAATTTACAGGGAAACAACAGTAGAGTGGATGAAGCTGAGAATCAAGTCAATGATTTGGAACATAAGCAAAAACCACCTATCAGAATAACAAGAAGAAAAGAGAATCCAAAAATATGAGGATAGTGTAATCAGCCTCTGGGATAACTTCATGTGTTCCAACATTCACATCATAGGGGTGCCAGAAGGAGAAGAGAAAGAGCAAGAAATTGGAAATCTATTTGAAAAAATAATGAAAGAAAACTTCCCTAATTTGGTGAAGAAAATAGACATGCAAGTCCAGGGAGTACACAGAGTCCCAAACAAGATGGATGCAAAGAGGCCCAAGACACATCATAATTAAAATGCCAAAGGTTAAAGATAAAGAAAAAATCTTAAAAGCAGCAAGAGAAAAGAAGTTACCTACAGGGTATTTCCCATAAGACTGTCAGCAGATTTCTCAAAAGAAACTTTGCAGGCTTGAAAGAATTGGCAAGAAATATTCAAAATTATGAAAAGCAGAGACCTACAGCCAAGATTGCTCTATCCAGCAAAGCTATCATTTAGAATTGAAGGACAGATAAAGAGCTTCCCAGACAAGAAAAAACTAAAGGAGTTCATCATCACCTAACCGTTATTATATGAAATGTTGAAGGGACTTATTTAAGAAAAAGAAGATCAAAACTATGAACAATAAAATGGCAATAAATACATATCTATCAACAATTGAATCTAAAAAACAAACTAAGCAAAAAAGATCAGGAACAGAATCATAGACATGGAGATCATTTGGAGGGTTATCAGATGGGAGGGGTGTGGGGGAATGGGTGAAGAGGTGAGGAGTTTAAGAAGTACAGATAGGTAGCTACAGAATAGCCATGGGGATGTAAAAATACAGTATAGGAAATGGAGTAGACAAAGAACTTATATGCATGACCCGTGGACATGAACAATGGTGTGTAGATTGCCTGAGGGAATGGGGGGTACTGGGTGGAGGGGGGCAAAGGGGAAAAAATTAGGACAACTGTAATAGCATAATCAATAAAATATGCTTTAAAATAAAGATAAAATTATTAATTAAAAAATAAAAATAAACACATCTCCTTAGTCATCTAAAAAAAAAAAAAACCCTAAATTGTTGTGCCAACATTTTAAAATTGGGAAATTTCACATAAAATTCTGGATCTCCAGCTTTTGCTGAAAGATCAGAAGATCTAGCCACTCTTGGCTCTTGTTCCCACATGAGCTAAGTGTTGTTTATCCTTCTCAGATGCCACATGTGTTTTGTAAATTGCTCATCTCCACCACACCCTTTTCTTATCACACTTGCATTCGTATGGAGAATATTCCTTAGTACCTGTGTGTCTGTGGAAACTTGGGAAATGTAGGTTAGTTCACAAGAGCCGGGCATCCCAAACAATGGGGAATAGCATATTTCTCTGTGCAAGTGAAGAAACGAGTGTATCTGTTGGAGAGCTACAACTTTCTCTTAGACCCAACCCCTTCCCTTGTCTAACTTACCTGCAGGCTTTGCTTTACAAAGAGGGGTGACTTTATGGGGCTACCTTACCTTTCATAAAACCTAATGGCAATGTACACAGACCAGGAAGGAATGTGCTGGGAATGTTGGTCTTAAAGAAGGTGTAGGAAAGAAACACGTACATGTCTGGCCACAGTTTGTCAGAGAGGAGCCAACACTGACTGTCAGAGCCTCATGGAGGGGATGAATTGAGTAGAAAGTAATTGAGAGGACTCAGAACAGGGCTTGTCTGTGGCCAAAAGGCAGCTAATGGCAGGAGTTCTCTGCAGCCAGTGACGGCCTTTAGGAAATGCAGTGCAACCCCCACTGCTAGATCCAGGCCTAAAAGATGGAGCTGCTCCCAGAAATCATGCAGAACTGGCGCAGCATCTCAGTAAGAGGGTTACTGGATCCTTCGGGAACTTCCCTTGTCCTCACATCCTGAGACTACACTGCACTTCCAAGTACCTAAGACCTCCAGCCTTCTCAAAGCCTGGAACTCTTGCTCTGAGCAACTTGCAACTGGCTGAGAAGGAGCTGCCTGGGCTCCTTCAGGGCCTCCTGTCTTCAGTGATGATTCTCTGCATTTGTCCTTGGCAGCCTTACCTCTCCTCCCTGTGTATCTGATCCAGTCCTCTGACTCTGTCAGCACCTCTGCATTGTGCATCGTGATGTGCAGGAGCCTCGAGCAGGGCAGGAACCCTCAGAGTGAGGTGTGAGTTTCTCCCCAGGCCCTTGAAGCTGCATTTCTGCAGTATGCCAGATCCCTGGACTTCGCTGGTTGGAAAGCAGTGCCTTCACTAGGTGGTCAGGAAGAAGGGATTCCCTTGCCTTTAAATTCACCTCCCTGCTCTGCTTGTTTTCCCACATCGATTCTGTGTATACCAACTGAATTAATGTACAGTAAAGCATAATGCTAAGTGTGTTATGTTTCTGATCAAAAGTCTCATTGGCTCCTCATTTCCAACCAAATTCAAATGAAGTCATCAGCCCACCTATGTCGGACCTTTCCAAGGACGAGCCCAAATGCCTTTTCTAGGCTTGTCTCCCACTATAAACACCAAATACTTCAGCCAGAAGGATATTTGCCACTCTCTGCAGATATGGAGTTTTCTTGCCTTGGTACTTCATTTCTCCCTGCTTATTCTCACCTCTTCGAAGCCTACCCATTCCACAAATTGCATCTCAAGGCTATCTTCAGTGTCCTTAATGGCTCCAGTCACAGGTCACTTCTTGCTTGAGGTTCCCGACACACATTGTGTTTTCCTTGTTAAACCCTGGGCATAGTCTCCTCATTTTAATTATGCTGCCTCGTGCCTCAGCCTTCTCGCTAGACTGAGATTAGACAGCACGGGTCATGCATGTTCACCCATATCACCATGTCCTAGGCAGAGTCTGGTGAAAACAAGTTGCTCAGAAATATTTGAGCTGATTGTGTTCCTCATTACTGCGAGATATATATAGATTCAGAAAAAAGGTCTCCTGGTACCTCTCATGTAATCCTAGACTCTTTAGCACAGAAATGGATCTTAGTTGTGATTTTGTCCAATCCTGCCTTTGATGATAGGAATCTGTCTTCCTGACACCCCTAACAGGGCACGATGCCAAGTAATTTCCCACTGAGGCAGTTGGGAAAGTGGGACTAAATACCTGGGCAAGACAGGAATTTCACATACAAGGCATGAGAGTTATTTCAGTTGTGTCTCATTGGACACCAGGTTGTCCTTTTCAACAGATGTTCCTGAGTCCTGGGAGCAGGAAAGGCCCAGTCTGCTAGTAATAGGGTGCTAAGGCCAAGCCAACTTATGTATCTGGCTCCCTTTCACTTGCAATCATTCTACCCTGCATCCTCCTCATCTTAATAGGGGCCATCAAATCTTAAGTACCAAACATCATGGACTCAAGTTTCTGGGAATTTCATTCCAGAAATTGGAAGGCAGCAAAATGTAGAAGAAAGAACATGGTCTTGGAGCCAGCCAAACCAGATTCAATTCTTATTGTCTTGCTTAGTTTGATGTGGATAAGAACTCTGGTTCTGGAGTTAGGCAGAATTAGGTTCAAATACTCATCTGCCATTTCCTATCTCTGCAACTTTGGACAAATTACCTAACTTCTCTGAGCCTTCACTTTCTAATATGTAAAGTAGAGACAATAACACCATTCTCATTGATTGCTGTTGACCATTAAATGAGAAAGCAATGTGTATCAGTTAGAATGTCTTCAGCTACAAGTAACAAATAAAAACTCAAAATGGAAGAAACAATCAGGAAAATTTATTATCTCATATAACAAGAAGTCTAGAAATAGGGAAGTTTCAGGATGGATTAATTAGTTCATCAAGGTTCCAAGTTCTTTCCACCTTCATTGCTCTTCCAACTTCCAATTGTAGACTTTCCTAGGCAGGCTTCTGTCTCATTTCCTCCTGATCACACGATGGCTTCCACAGTTCCAGGCATCACATCCAGACACTGCCTTGTGCAGCAGCAGAAGAGGGTCATCTTTTCTTGTTTTGTAAGAGTGAGAAAACCTTTCCCAGGTGTTCTCACAGAACACACAATCTCTCCTCTCAAAGCCTTTGCATGCGCAACTTCATCACTGACGCCCCTCCCATGTCTTTGGCCCGAGTTAGGTCACAAACCTGCCATTAATCCAGTCGCTTACAAAAAGGAGTAGACTCACAGTCATTGGCTTGGCCAGTCGTACTGGACATAGAGTCCCTTTTCCTGAGGGATGGATATCTGAACAAAATTAGGATTCTGTGAGAAGAAAAAGAGCAGGATGAATCTGACACGTGGTAAACATTTAATGCTTAAGTTTTTAACTCTTACTCACTTTGTGACTTTTTCAAGTCACACAACTCTAAGAGCACCAATTTCTCCATCTGTAAAATGGGAATACGATGATTGATTTGCTGGATGGTTATAAAATTAAACGAAACAACATATGTAAAGTCTTGGTGCGTAGTAAATGATAGCTACTTGTTATAGTTGCATACAATTATTGTCAGAGTACTTGGGCAGCAGGCCGATGTCTCTAACAAAGGTCCCTGGGCTTGACCTCAACCTGAAAGGCTCAAAAGCATGAGCACAAAAAACCGTTCATATTTAATGTTCTATAGCTGTGATTGCATGAGATTAACTCGCCAGATCCTAATCCTTCAGGAATAGTTGCCCACGTTCCGTAGGTTTCCCTTTGTGTCAGGAGACCCCATAAGACAAAGATTCCTTCGAGGTAGCCTGCTGCCCTGGTACTCTTGTCCCTAGATGGCATTAGAGGTGATCCCATCTCTCTTACTGAAGGATCAGATGGCTTAACACCAACAACCCATCCACCACCAAGACTTGATATCATATCTTGGCCTTTGAGTCCTCAGCTTAGGATGGGAGCTCGATGGGCAGGAACCATCTTCTGTCTCATTTGCTCCTCCGTAGCACCTAGGACTACGGCTGTGTTGGGTCCAGGTTCCCATCCCAGCTCTACCACTTACACCGATGGGCCTCACGGCAGCATGACCTTAGACAAAGCTCTTTATCTCTCTTTGATATCATTTCCCTCACCTGTAAAATAGAGATGATAATATGATATCCATCTCATAGAGTTATGGTAAAGGTTAAATTAGATGGTGGCCATACATAATGCTTGTTTAATTATGTGAGTCTTGATAAAGAGTGTCCAAGTTCTCCTAAGTCCTAATAACTATTTGGGATGATTACAGCGGGTGAATCCCTGCACATACATGCTTGAGGCACAGGAAGAGAGTGATAATTAACATGGCTCCAGTGCTGACACTTTTACAAACCAAGTTTTCCCTGGAGAGATAATAGAAATTAGCCTTATCTTAATTTTTGTACATGATGATACTAAAGCTCAGAGAATAAGAACTTGGTCCGAGCTACACAGCAAGTTAATGGCAGAGCAGAGATTTGAACTCATGTATCTGTGATGCCAAAGCCTCAGACTCTTCCACTGACCCACTTTTCTTTCTTAATCTACTCACTTAGCCTCCTCTCTAAAGGGAGAGATGCTCACTGACTACACCTTCCACATCCCTGCATTGTGGTCTCGCCAGCCTCTGAATTCCTAGAACACTTACTTGAAGTTCTCATTGGTTCACACTTTTGAATACTTCCCGTTAGCCAGACCAAAATCCTGGGCTCACCCTTGATCCTTCCCTCTCCCACACTCCTCACGTCTAATAGGTTACTAAGGTCTGTCAATGCTACTTTTTAAATAACCCTCAAAGTGTTACCCACTTCTGTTGCCCCACTAACCACCCTGTTTCAGGCCTCAAACATCTCCTGCCTGGAGTAATGCAGCAGCTTCTTAACTACTCTCTCTGCTCCCATGTCATTCTCCAGAATGACATTTCTGACTGAGAAAACTAATCATGTCACTCATACACTCAAAACTCTTCTGGAACAGGTGGCTGTCGTCAGTGTCCTGCAGTGTCATCTTTCGTCACCTTCCCCTCAAATTCTGGTCACTGGGAATGAATGCCCTGCTGTTCTTGAACAGACCATCTGTCTCTACCCTCTAAGCCTTTTCATGTGCTACTTTCTTGTGCCAGGCTCACTGCCAACCCCACTCCCACCCTTGCCTGGAAAATCCCTCCTCATCCTTCCAGGCGTGGGTTAGGAAAGTATCTTCTCTTTCTCCACCTCCTCCCCACAGCTCTGGTGATCCTGAAGCACCGTACACTTCTTTCTATCATTGCACTGGTCTCCCTGGATCGTAAAGGTCTTTTCCTTCCCCCTGTCTTTACCATGACATTGTAGGACCATGAGTTGAGGTCAGGGTTCCCCACATTATTCATTGCTCCGCCCTCCGATGAGTAGAGTGTTGAAGCGTTGTTACTGCATTGACATCTTATCAGTGAAGGGAACCCTGCAATTTACAGTGAAATTGCAATGGCAATAAATACACATCTGCTGTGGGTGTTGTGTGGAGCCCCAAATAGCACCACAGACCATAGCGTGATGACTTACTTCCTTGGGAGACTTCCAGCAATTAGAGTACTTCAATAAACAAACAATAATAGCATGTAACAAGTGGGAGAGGGAAATATAGGCCCCCAAGAGAAGGATAGGAATTGGAGTTGGCAAGGGGCTGTGAATGCTTCCAAAGTAGAGAGATTTATGTTTAGGAATTTTATATTTCCACACAGACCTTGCCTGCCTCCACTATACTAACAGGCAGGATTGGACATAGAGTCAAAGTGGTTTGGAGGTGCTAGGAGATCTAGATTCATTTGACCTGGAAAGAGGTTTGAATATTTATATTCTGTCTTCAAACAAAGGGGTCCTGAATAGTGTTGGGGGAACAGGTGCCTTTATGCACACATGTGCTCTCTCTCTGCTGTCTCAGTCTCTCTGTCTCTCTGTCCCTCTCTGTCTCTGTCTGTCTGTCTGTCTCTCTCTCATACACACACACACACACACACACACACACACACACACACACACACCTCTGTATGCTTGTATGTGAAGATTGATTTAGAAAAAAAAACCTGGTCACACTCTCATGTTTCCCATGGAAAGTAAGTAGATAGAGAAGAGATGCATAAGCTTCTTTAAAAAGTTTTTTTCTGCAGTTCAGGAATATTTAGGCATTCCAGAGTCTCCTATTTGTCTGCATCAGACCAGCTGTCTCCATTGTGAGTCTCAGGGTCCTGTTCACCCCCATTCATACCCTTTCATCTAAGAAACCTGGGGAAGCTGTAAATTCTACTAATGTTATAATTCTGTAGCCACGAGATCCAAGTTTGGATTGGATTTTCAATTATATTAGTCCTGTAGCTATAATAGGTAAAAAAATATATTTTAGGGGCACAGTAGAAGCTCTCCAAATCTCTAAATGTGTCTAGAACTGCAAGTTTAAAACTCTGAGCTTGTAATTTTCTTTCAATAAGCTCTCCAGTGCAGTCAGAAGCAGCCAACCCATCTCAAAAACTTTGTAATCACAATTTCCACCATAAAAGTCCATTTTAGCAGCAATTTGGTCTCCCAAAGACTTGCCTTCAATAGGCACTTTGTCCCAGGTATTTACAAGTAAGTAACTCTTGCTATTGCATGCCATGGACTACTAGTTATTGGGAGAGACAGTCCACCAAGGGCCCCAGGGATCCCTGTATGTCTTTGTTGAGTATGCCAAACTGCAAGGTCTAACCATGCTCTGACCCTGAGTCACTTCTGCAACTAGTCACAAAGGCAATTAAGTAGGTAAGGTGACCACAGTGTGACTGCTGTACAACTGATCATACCCCAGGGAAAGGAGATTGGCTTAGTGACTGCTCGCTATAAACGGTTCTGAGCCCCGGCACAGGGCCCCTCAGTGAAAGTATAACCGCCTGCATGTGTTGCTGCCATCAGGGCCCACTGCATGGCCTCATGGGGCCGGGGGCAAGGAAACCAGCTGTACCATGCCACAGCTCCTGCTGTTTGCAGAGCTGTGAAATAAACTCTCTTTCTCTGATCTGGAGTCTCATTGCCTACTTTCAGCACCTATGGTGTGCGGCAAGCCAGCTTGGAGTCCTGTTACTCCTTGCCATCTTCCAGGAGTTTGGGGTTCTTCCATGACACAGGATCCCCTTTTCCACTGGCAATGAGGTCATCGCTGAGTTCGAGCCCAGTCAGGTCATATAACAACGCTCGAGCCCCATCTTTGAGGGTCAGTTTCCCATGACCACTTTTCGTATCAGCTACTGTATCAGCCAGTGTCCTGTCAGCAAAACAAATCATCCTAGACCCATGCTGTCCAGTGCAGTTTTGTCGTTAATTACACGTGGCTTGTTTACATTTAAATTATTGAAATGAAACAAAATTAAAAATTCAGTTCCTCAGTCACATTAGTCATATTTCAAGAACTCAGAGGCCACATTCAACGGGCAGATGCTGCATTGGTCAGCACAGCGAGGTCATTTCTATCATCGCAGAACATTCTACGGGATGGCACTACTCTCGACCACGTCAAACAGATTTAAAGCAGGAAGTGGTTTACAGAGATGTTGGGCACGTGGGAGTTGCCCAAGGAGGAAAGGGCTGGGAAGGTTCGAATTAAAAAAGGGAAATCAGGAAGGTGCTGCCACCACTGGGTGAAGCCAGCGCGCGGCAGGTACTGATCTGTCAGGGGTGCTGCTGCCGCCGCTGCCGCTGCTTGAGCTCCCACCCAAAGCCAGATGACACAGTGGCTTCTTCCCCCCACCTGCCTCTCAGTCACCATGCACCTGGCGAGGGAGTCTACCAAAAGGGAACTTGCAAGCTTCCACACTTCCTGTAATACTAAAGAGAGGAAAAATAGACTGGGAATTTATCTTACAACGTAACCGCAGAGTCGGGATTTTATCAAGACTAGTATTTTTAGGAGGTGCCAGGGCTCCCACTCTGTACCTGCAGCTCCCCCACCTTAGCTACTGCCCTCTACCCTTTGCGTTCCGGCCTTACGGAACTGCTTTTCAACTCCGCTGTAAAGGCTCATGATCTTGCTCCTCCTCAGATCTGGCACTTAATGATCCCTCTGCTTGGGACCCTCTTTTCTTTGATCTTCACATAGTTGGTTGGCTATTCTCATCCTTCAGCTATCAAGTCAGATGTCACCTCCTCTGTGACCTTGCCAACCTGCCTAAAATAGCCTCACCTCACCCCACTGCCTGCCTTGGCTATTCCCTGTTATGCCACCTGGTTTATTTTGTTTCCATTGAATATTACCTTCTGTGTTAGTTATGTGCCTCTCTTCACTAGAACGTAAGCCCCAGGTGGGCAGAGGCCTTGCCTAGGCTGTCCGATACTACGTTTTCAGCATTTAGAACAGTGCCCGTCAAGTAGCAGCAATCAGTTAATATATTGTGTCTGAATGAATGGTTTCTACCCATCCTTCCGGTCTGAAATCTTTCCCGTCTCTGTAGCTGGATGAGGTATTTCTGCCATGTTTTTCCATAAAAGCCATACTTCTCTCATTTGTAACACTTTCAACAATTGTAATTATTTTGTATCTGATCCCTTACTAATCTGTAAACTTAGTAAAAGCAAGAACATATCTACCTTGTTCGCAGTTGAGTCCACAGTGCCTAGTATACAGCTAATTAACTGATTTGGCCATGATACTGTTCTATCAAAGAGTCTGAAGAAATGTAGTGGTAGGTATAGAGAAACTAAGCCAAAGAAAACAACAAGGCAATTATTAATTCTAGGAAAAACTAACATCTTACCAAGAATGTAAATATAATCACAAAGCCCTACACACTTGGCTGTGAATAATATTTACATAGTCATAATCAGAGCCAACAGGACTGTATTCATTCTGCTAGATTGTATTAGTTGTTAGTGTTGAAATTCTTCTACAGTGGTTAGTAAATGGTAGCTATACGGAAGCTCCCTGAGCATCACTGCTGCAGCTGCCCCTGCTGCCTGTCTTACAGCTCCCGGAACCTCCCCAGGATCCATCATCTAAAGAGAGAAGACCTGGCACAGCCTGTGTCTCCAGAACCCTGGTAGAAAAGGCAGCCCCATTTGGCTCAGTCAGTGCCTGTGCCAATCAGCAGCCTCTAGCCCCCCCTCGGCACTGCCTTTGGCTCTCCCAGAAGGCTTATCTCAGCCTTGTTTGCCACACCTACCTGGGCCCAGAGAGCCCTGCTTGGGGACCATTCGGAGACTATTCTGGCGCCCACCACCTGCCAGCCAATGGCCAGCCTGCCCTGCCTCCCCTGGAACAGTTCCCAGTTCCTGTCCCCCAGTGTTCTACCCTCTGCCATCAGGCTCAGGCCTCACTAGGAAGGACAGCAGTCCTGGAGGGGATGCTGGCATCTCAGAGGGCAAGTATTTATAATGGTACTCCTAGTCATGATATGTAAATGCCACACCACAATTTAAGCAAAAATTGTGACACAGTTACACTGAAGGATAGGGCAGGGAAGTGGTGTCAGAGAAATCTTCCCTTGTCCAAAGTCTGTAGATAATTCCTAAACTTAGAAATCAAGAACAACAGCATAAGTACATTATTTAGAAGAGAGAAGTAAATACCAAAAGAAACAGCCCAAATACTTGAAAGTGGCTAGTTGTCCCTGAGGAGCAGGGCTTGATGTAGGGACATGTGGGACAGGAATCTATTGTTATTTACCAAAAGCCTTTGAGAAAAATGTGACTTTTGAACCATGTACATATTACTCTTGTTTTTTTTCTTTTTTAGGAGACTATTGCTGGAACCCTGATGAGAAGTAATGGCCAATTGTGACGGCAATGAGACAGAGATAAATGGATCCAAGAATATTCAGGCTATGAATTGGTGTAACTTGGTAATTGCCTTGTGCAAAGGGCGAGGGAGAGGAAGAGGGAGGAGAGTCACATGGGTTCCGGTTTGTAGCTCGGGTTAGGGGAGGGCGGTTTCGGGTGACCGCTTGGACGCTAAGGCACCACACAGAACAAGAGTGACTCACTCTTCGACCCGTGCGTGCGGCTCAGCTGGTCGGGCATCGTCCTGCGAGGCAAAACATCGGTGGATTGAGTCCACATATGCCTTGGTTGCAGGTGCAGTCCCCAGATGGGGTGCATCTGAGAGGCAACCGATTGATATTTCTCTCTTGTATTGATGTTTCTCTCCATCTCTTTCTCCCTCCCCACCTCTCTCTCTCTCACTGGAACTAGTTCACAGAAAAAGGGTATCTGAGCTGGGTCTTCAAAAGAGTGTAGAAGTTCCCAGTGTCACAGAGGGTGAGTGCTGAGGTGAGAGGGTGTGTTAAGGGAAAGGATGTAAGGATATTCTTATGCGAGGGTGATGGAGAATAATAAGAAATACACAGGCACAAAAGCACGGGAGCACCATTTTAGGGGAAAATAGTGAGTCGTCCCATGTGACTGCAATGCAGGAGGCATGTTGGGGAGAAAACGGTGGGAAACAAAACAGAGGGGAGTTTGTGGCCGAGCCCAAGGGCCTATAATATAGTCCAAGTGGTCCTGTCCCTCCCGCTGGTGGCAGAGTAACTGGTACAAACTTCTGAAAAACCATTGGGAAATACATGTCAGAAGCTAGTAAGATGTTTCTAACCTCTGTCCTAATGATTCTATTCTTGGGGATTGTTTCTAAGGAAATGTGTTTTCTAAATGATGAAATGAATGATATACATTAAGATTTATTGCATCAGAATTCGAAATAGTGAAAAATTGGGGAAAAAAGCCAACATTTCCATCAGAGGAAAATAGTTAAGTAAAAGATGGTGCACTCATCCAAAGAATAATAAATGCACAGGTTGGTGTGCCTATCAGAATTTAGGTGGGCTCACCCAGGGGGCCTGTTGGGCCCAGGGGAGGGGAGACGGTCCAAGACGGGCAAGAGAGGAAGGGTAGAAGCAGAGTGCACCCTAGGTTGGCCCAGCAAGGGCACGGGAAGGGGAGCTACCATTTATTGTACTGGGCATTTCCTTTTCGGTATCCGATTTAATCCTCACAGCAAGTCCATGAGGGTGGCACTGATACGGTACCTTAACCATTTCATAGACAAAGCCGGGAGGCTCAAAGAGAGAGGGATTTGCCCGGGGCCATCTAGCTTCGGCGTAAAGGAGCTGAGTTTCCAACCCAAGCCTAAGTGATGGCAGAGCAGGCAGCGGTTTCCTCTGCAGTGTGATGCCAATGGTCAGTGACACCCGTGTTATCTGTGGGGCCCACTTTTACATGGCCCTTGCTTCTTTCTCCAGTCTTGGGGGAGCAGGGCCAGGCCCGTGTGGAAACCAGTGGTTGGCAGTAGCTAAATGCAGAAAGCTGCACGATGCGCTTCTCTGTGATAAAAAATAGAATACATAATTGTATCAGTGATGAAAGCAGACCAAAAAAGTTATGCTCTTAGTCAACAGCAAGGAAGGACCAAGGATGAAAGGAAACAGATAATGTATGAGTTGGCGTTCTCTTTCCTTTCTCTTATTTTTGGGGTTGACATTCTTTTCACTGTATTATTTGCACAATAAAACCTAATTTACAATGAAAAATGGGAAGGCTAAGAAAATAGGAACCCCTGGGGTGGCCCGTGGCCATGCCTTGAGTCCAGCTGCAGCTCCCAGCCTTCCAAAGCTGTTCTGACGACAGTACTCACAAAGAAGTTGGCTTCTTCTAGACAAAGTAGGGACGGAGAGAAACGTAGCATGTGACACATGCCGAGAGGCTTCAGGTCTTTGTCATCATGCTCCAGGCATAGTGTCATTGCTGGATTCCTGTGAGGCTCTCACCTCGGTTGGGGAGGTATGGCTGTGACTGGCATTTCCCGGGCCTGGCCGCTCTGCTTTCAAGATTATCGTTGTCCCCTCGCTGATGGCTCTTCCACCTGGGGCTTGGATTCAGCCATGTGGGAGGAAGGGCCAGTGTGGGGTTCTCTCTGACTGAGGGACAGAGGCCTAGCTGACCCCAGGCAGCAAAGAGAAGAATGAAACAGCAGCATCCGTGCCTGGGTTTCAGAGTTGTGGCCCCGTGACTTTTCCTTTGTTCACACTCACACCCCATACCTCACTGGATTTTATTCTGACCATTCCTTTCAGGACTCCATACACTTGCCTGTGCTGTTCCCTCGGTCTGGAGCACCGTTTCTTGTGCTTCCGGACAGAGCTGAACCTGCCCATCCTTTAGGAATGCTTCCTTGAGGAAACATTTCCCAATCTCCTCTGGCTCCCACAGCACTTGATTTTCATCTTTCCAATGGCAATTGTATTTTTCCGCAGCATGTTATGGTTATTTATGTTCATGTCTGTTTCTCCCACTAACTGGTGAGCTCCTCAAGGCAGCCAAGGGACATGTCTCATCCAACTCTGATTCCCCACACAGCGTGGCAAATGTCTGGCGTATGGTAGGCGCTCAATCAATGTGTGGAATGACATTAAATTACAATGGCTGAGGACTTCTCCTTTCTGTGTCATGGACTCTCTGGGGAAGCTGTTAAAATTGTAGGCAGATGACCCATTGGTTTTATATCCATTTCTTTCCTGTGTATTTTGAAGAGGCAGGAAGAGGAAGAGAGTTAAATCTAGCTGTGGATCCTCATTTCAGAGATCTCAGCCAGGGGCTCTTAAAGGCTGTAATAATGTGAATAATAACTAACACGTGCAGAGCCTCTCACTTACACTTTCACACACGTTAACTCTGCTGGGCCTCACCAGGACTCTGGGAAGTAGGCTGGGTGGGCAGAAGTAATTGGCTTGTCCCAGTGTTCCAACGGAGGAAACCAAGGCTCAGAAAAATGAAGTGATTTGTTCAAGATTACATCAACTCGAAGTAGACCTGGGATGCAAACCTGAATCTGTTGACTCCAAATCCCATGCTTCGGGGATTGCAAAGGTGACAAGAACACACACTCTCCTCCCCTTACCCTGTTTGCAGAATAAAGGAAGGAAACCCATGATTTAACCCTTCACAAGGTGTACTTGCATCAGGCCCTAGTTGTTACTCCTGAGAGCATCTACATGCTCATTAAGGGGTTTAACTCTTCAAGGATAGGGACCATCCCTTCTCTTTATTTCTATCTGCAAAGCTCAGGTGTCTAGCAAGCCCCACACTTCTGCTGGGTCTTGTTTTCCATGCCTATAAAATAAGGAGGCTGAGCTACAAGTTTCAGTTGGGTCACATTCCCTCCAGCACCCAGCACAGAGCCTGGCCCACAGTTCCCATCACCCTCGTGGTGGACGACTCCCAGCTCTAACGCTAGAGGCCTCCAGGACTCCAGCTGACATGATGGAGTGTGTGCCACGCACGTTGCAGCCTCTTCCAAGGCTGGCTGCGGAAACCGAGCCTCCTCCAGACAGCAGGGCTGCTCCGCTCACGCGAATCAAGTTGGGAGCCTCATTAGTCATGTCAGATGACATAGTTAACACTTGGGGCCGGCCCAGCCAGTTCATCAAAAGCTCCTATGTGCCTGGCTCCATGGCTGCAGCTGAGGAACTACTGTATGTGGAGCAGGCAGCACATCAGAGGAGCAGCGCCAGAGTGCTTCCAAATTGGTTTTGATTAATTGCATAGACATGTCTTTAATTGGTGCCAGGGTAGCGGCCAGAGAACTTATGGGAAAGCAGGATGTTATGCTTTCATTCCCCGAAGTCCCATAAAGCATGAAAGATGAGGAACAGAATCACTGCTCGTTGAAAATTTATCGACCGTGCAGACCCAGAAAACACAAATAACTATCTGAATCGAAACCTAACCTCATTTTCCCAACTCATTGGAAGCCATGCGTGTTCCCCTCTGTGCCCCTGCCTGCCTGCTGAGATGTTCAACTGAGCAAAAGGTGTGATATCTAAGAAACGAGTGCTTTACTATGGAGACAGCACGCTCACTTTCCCAGATGGGCGCGGAGTTATCTGGGAAGGACCCTCCCCTCAAACACATTTCTCGCTCCAGCCCATCACCATCCTATGAAGTGGTATCAGAAGCTGGTTCACTTTGGGTGGAGCATTCATTTACACATTCATACTTTCCTTTCCACTCCTTGGGTGTTTAAGACACATGTACTGAATGTGCACAAATACAAAGCATTGCTTGGGTGTCATGTGGAATACAGCATGAAGTCAGGTACAGACCCTTCCTTCCGAGAAATGGCTATCTAGGAGAAAAGAGAAGGCAGCTCTGCAGACTAGTGCACGGCAAGTGCATCACATAGCAGATGAAGCACTGGAATTTGATGCCAAGAAAACCTGGGTTCAAATCTCAGCTCTTATTCTTATTACTGAGCCACCTCAGAAGTCACTTTGATCCTCTGAGTTTCAACTACAAGATAGGATAATGATGTGGCACGTGGGGGTCACGAGCCTTGTAAGAGTTAGCAGAGTTGAAAGTACCCAACGCAGGGACTGGCTCTGATCAATAAATGGTTGCTAATTCTGGGTAAGTGTCACCAAGGAGATTCTGATAGAGTGAATAGTGAGAGTTCGTATATTCAAGGAACAAATGCATATAGATCACAGACTCAGTGCCAGGCTCTGTGCTGGGCATTAGGGATTGAGTTAGGAAGCTCCGCCCTGAGGTCCACCAGGGAGTAGTGATGCTCTGCTGTGGTAAGAGTGGCAGACTGTTACCAGGTTGCCTGCAGAAGCCCACTCAGTCAACAGTGAGGAAAGGAGACCCTGGGCACTTCTACCTGGGGAAATCAGGAGAGATGTGCCTGAAGACTCAATGCTTACATCAAGTCCTAAAATGGGAAAAGATTTTTATTTGCATATTAAGCAAGAAATGTATTCTGTGCGCAATGCCAGGTTCCTAATTTTTGTTCCCAGAGCAAACAGAGCTTATCCCCCAGGATCTTGGAATCAGCTGCTCTCCTTGTATGGGAAGTTCTTCCCCTAGATTTTCCTAAAGCTGGTAGCCTGATATTTTCTAATGTATCCCTTTGTTTAACCCTTTCCCACTACAATGAATGGTCCATGAGAACCACGGATCAAATGATAGGTCTGTGAGGACAAGAGACCTTGGCTGTCTTTTTCTTCGCCCTCTTACAACATCTAGATTCTAGAACATTGCAGGCATAGTGTAGGTATTAAACACGTTTGTTGCTTGAATAAATAAATAGGCAACAGGAGGCACAGAAGGACATACTTGTTATTTTTTCTCATGAAATTGAACAATGAGGAATGCCCGAAGCGTAAGAATCGAGGTGGGAGGTAATAGAAGAGGTAGCCTCAAGCTGCAATGTGAAAGCAGAGGATGGGAATGTGTAAGGACGTTGGGGAGGGGGTCAGGAGGATTAAATCACATAAGTTTTAAATCCCTTCCAACCCTGAGCTTCCAACAATTTCTCCCAAGCAAATCATCTCTTGCCACCCGTCCTAGTCCCCTCACTCACACCCCTCCTTTCCACTCCACCCTGTCTGGAGGCCGTAAGGACATCTGACACACCATTTCCTGCCAACGTAAATCATGAGCTGATGTGTGATGCTCGTTCTCAGTTTTTACCATCCCCCTGGTGGAGATGGCCCCATAACTCAGGGCGGAGGCCCCAAGCAAAGCCAGCCTTTTCACAGGGTGGCAAATAAGGGAGAATTGTTTACCCACCAGCACCTTCCTGGCCCTGCTCCCAGATAATTTTATGTCCTCTGGTCCTGGATCTGCTCCTTACTTGGATGCACCTCAGTTCACTTGCTAGTGCACTGATGTGTGACTGTTTAACTGCTGCTGCTTCCTGTCCCAGGGATCCTGGGTTTGAGGAAGCATGGGAAAGAGACAAGAAAGAGAGCTTTATATGAGGTAAACTTTGACAGTAATAATAAAGGCTGTAAAGTAACTTACACTTCTATAGTGCTTGACAATTTACAGAGCCCTAGAGAACTCCTATTCATCCTTCAAGACCCTGCATAAATGTTACCTATTTTCACCAACTCTCAACCCTCCCAGGAAAAGCTCATCTTTCCCTCTACACCTTGTAAAAGCTCCACTATAGTCCTTATTACCTCTTAATAAATTTACTTGTGTATGTGTCTCCCTTCCTCCATGAAGCCATCAGCTTCTCGGGGGCAGATCTCTTCTCTCCCAGTAAAACATGTTCATTTCTTTCTTTAAAACTAATTTTCATTATACAAAATTTTAATTATAAAATAATATTTATAGTTATGATGATCAAAATTGTATGTATAAAAGTATAATGAAGAAAATTTAAAGTCACCTATAATTTCATCACCCAGATAAAACCACTGGTAACATTTTGAGTCTATCTTGAGCCTTTTTTTTAGCATATAGAGAGTAAAAACGGGGCTATAGACTGTGTGTAGTTTTATAGCCTTATTTTATCACCTACTCTATTGTGAACATCTTCAAACACTGGCAATTCTTCAAAAACATCATTTCGAATGGATGCATTATTTCACTTAGTGAGTACAACAGAAGTTACCTGACAATTTCCCCACTGTGGGATTATTCACTTCTTTATACTATTTTACAAATAAAGTGAATAGTTGTATACATAAATCTTTGTCCACCTCTGCCTATTTTTCTAAGAAAGATTCCTAGGAGTGGAATTTTTAGGTCAACTGATTTAAACTCTCTAAAGGTTCTTGGTGTTTATTGCTGAATTGCCCTGACAAAGTGGTACCAATTTATAATTCCACCACGCTGAGCAGGCCCATCTCATAGTGCCCCGGCCTGCGCTCAGTATCATCCCATTGGGATCTTTACTACAGCCAGTGTATCTCATAGTGCCCCGGCCTGCGCTCAGTATCATCCCATTGGGATCTTTACTACAGCCAGTGTTCTTCCCACAGTGCCCCTCAAGGTGAGTAATTTTTCTTAAACAGCAGAAATTAAACAACCAAACTTAGAGTTGTCTTCCTCCAAGATATTGGCCTGGGAGGATATATGTATTTCAACAGTGCTTCTGCTACTTTAAACATTTCTATAATCTTGATTTGAAAATTGTCTGCAGAGCATTCAACCCATTCTTTTGCATCTAAATTACAACACAATTCTGACTCTGGGGACTGATTTTTTATTTTTGGCAACAGTCAAAAGCCATTTGGAACTCGCGGTAAATGAGATGTGGAGCTGCAGCTGGGTTTGGGATCAGAAATGAGGTGTGATTTCACAGTAACGGGATTGAGGTCTTTTCATGACTTATAAAGGAAAAGTCCCACAGGGGTTCTGGGCAGTAGTGGTATCATCAGAACGAGTGCCGAGCCTCCCAGCGTGACCATTGCAAAGTGGCTACACTCAGGTGGAGGCTCAAGTCTAGCACGTGTAATTATGGAACCTCCTCTTAGGATTGCACCGTTGCTCCGTGTATAGCCCCAGGGACAGGCGTCAACTTGTTTCAGAGCTGATCCCTTTCCACCTTCTCCTTTCATCAAGCCCACTTGGGCCTGATGTGATTCCAAGACCAAGACCCAGGAGGGCCAGTTTAAGGGGCGGGTGGGGCACACGTCGCAGTGAAAAGAGCCCTCGGACTGAAGTCAGAAAAAACTGGGTCTGAAGTCTGGCTCCACCTATTTCCAGCTGTGTATTAGGCCTCATTTGAGAGCATCCTACTTCACAGGGTTGTTAGGAGGCGTGGAGAACACATATAACCACACACACATATGCCCGTCTCTACTGAGACATCTCTAAACCCCACAGAATTCACAGGTAAATGCTGCTGTAGCCTGGGCTTCCTCCTCCTTCCAGAGGCAAGCCAAAAACAATGGGCAGGACCCTTAGTATGTCCTGTTCACTGCCCACTGCACAAGTGGGGGATGCTTCCAGATGGTGGTGGTAACGCCTGTTGGCTTCCACATGCTCCCAGCCAAATACTCCTACCAGCAGCTCTCAGGTTCAGGCTCCCAGTTTACTTTCAGCCCCCTCCCCTTATCTCCAAACACCCTTACCTGGTAGCAGGAGGAGTCTTTTCCGGAGTCTTCATTTTAGCAAAATGCCATGAGTGAATTGTCCATGAAGGCTAACAATGGAGAGGACCCAGAGGTACCGAGCTACCTTTAAGATACCAACATATCGTGCATGGGGTTTTGTAGACAAACAGACTGAAAACAAAACCCATTTCACCGTTTAAAGTTTTTATGGCTTTGGCAATTTAGACAACCATTCTGAGCTTTGGTTTTCTAATCTACAAAGTGGAGACAAGAAATGTTTTTTTCACAAAATTATTGTTTCTAATCTGGTCACTTCCAGAAACATGACCATTTTTCTAGTGTAGATGATTCTCCCATCCCACCCCCTGCTACAAACACATAGAGATGCTGCATGAACTACACCAGAAATGTTCTATTTTCTTGCCAAATTTGAAAACTATAAAGAGAAGTCCCCAGATGTCAGAAATGAAAAAGAAATGAAAAACAGGGTACAGGTGATGTGCCTTAGCAGCATGCAGGGGATTCAAATTGGCTATAGATCCTGAGAACTGCAGGCCAGGTTCTCCTGCACACTAAGGAGCAGGGTGCGGGGCTGAAGTCCCAGCCAGGTGAGGAAGCTTGAGCCAAGCTCCTGCGTAAAGCCCTGACATGGGAAGCTCTGCCCCCTTCCGTGAAAAGGAGACTGGAAAAACTATACCCCAGGGTTAGAAAAGTTGCAAGGAATCTTGATGTCTGAAGACCTTGGTGGGGAGAGGGGGGAACAGCACTCATGAGAAATGGAAACCTCAATTTCTGCCAAATGCATATGTAGGTTTAAGTGTTCTCTACCTGTATATGTAGGCACCTACTGAGATAACTTTACATAAAAATTGGTCCAGACCATTAAAATTCTTAGGTTAGGGCTGAAGTAAGACCTATTAAAATTCTTAGGTTAGGGCTGAAACAAGTTTGAAATTGCTCTGTAGGGATACTTAACAATCCAGGGCTAGCAGAAAAAACAACCCCTGATAAAGATGCTCACAAAAAGTAACAAATCACATGAGGAGAGAAATGATCGAGGTGAGGGGTCAACAAACACAGCCAGCTAGAGAAAAGAAGGATAAAAATAGAAATATATGAAAGAGATTGTGAAGTAGGATGATTAAATTAGACAGATAAGAAAGTAATGAAAGCCATAATAAAAGAACGGAGTAGTATGAGGGGAAAAGAACTGGGAGATTTTTAAGAGAATCATATAGAACTTCCAGAAAGGAAATCATAGTCACTGAAATTAAAAACGCAAAGGATGAGTTAAACTGCATATTAGATCTAGCTGAAGAGGGAATTAGGAGAGACACTGGAAGAAATCAATCAAAATGGAGTAAAGAAACAGAAAGAAATAAAAAAAATCCTCACAAGAATTTAAAAGATATGAAGGTGGAGGGACTGAGCAAAAAGGAAAAAGGACTCATAGACGTGGACAACGGTGTGGTGATTGCTGGGGGGGGGTATGTAATGGGAAAAAATGCAATGAGGATGAAATTA
The DNA here is from genome assembly GCA_004026765.1 of Micronycteris hirsuta. Classification (NCBI taxonomy): domain Eukaryota; kingdom Metazoa; phylum Chordata; class Mammalia; order Chiroptera; family Phyllostomidae; genus Micronycteris; species Micronycteris hirsuta. The sequence goes on from PVJI01001358.1 coordinate 59,951, forward strand.
AAAAAAGATATGAAGGATAAAATGAGCAAGTCAAGCATATGCCTAATAGGAGTTCCAGAAAGATTTAATAGGGGGAATGGTGGGAAATAATTTTTCAAAATATTATACCTGTATTCGTCAGGGTTCTCCAGAGAAACAGAACCAACGCGTGTATGAAAAAAATCTAATATCTATACTATATATATGTATATACATTTATACATACATTTATTGATTATAAAGAATTGGCTCACACAGTTATAGAAGCTGACAAGTCCCAAGTCCGGTACCTGGCCAGCTGAAGCCCGAGGAACCCACGGCGTACTTTCAGTCTGAATGGAAAGGCCCGAGAACCAGAGCCGGGGGTCTAAGTCTGCAGCTGAAAGCCAGCAGGCTCAAGACCCGGGAAGAGCTGCTGTTTCACTTGGAGTCTGAAGGCAGGAAAAGACCGATGTCCAGTTCAAACAGTCAGGTAGGAGGAGTTCCTCCTTCCTCCCGGGAGGGTCAACCTTTTTGCTCTGTTCAGGCCTGATTAGATGAAGGCCACCCACATTGTGGAGGGCAACAGGCTAAGCTCTGTCTGTGATTCAAATGTTAATCTCATCCTAAAGCATCTTCACAGGTACATTCAGGTTAATGTTTGACCAAATATCTGGACACCCCACGGCCCAGCCAGGTTGATGCCTAAAATCAACCATCACATAGGTTGATAATTTTCCGGAACCGAAGAAACATACCAAGACGGTCAATAAACAATTTCATAACTAGTCATGCCTCAATGAAACTGCAAAACCATAGGTCAAGAGAAAAATACAAAAGCTTCCAGTGAAAAGGGACAGATTCCCAAAAGGGATGATAACTATAGTGACAACAGCTTTCTCATCAGCAACAGTGGGAGCTAAAAGACAGGAGGGTAGCATCTTCACAGTGTGAAAAGAAAATAAACCAAAATCCAAACCGGAATTCTATACACAGTTAAATTTATAAGTGAGAGCTAAATTTCAGACATTCAGAAAAGCAAAGACAATGAGTTTACTTCATATAAACTCTTGCCGAAAAAAACACGGATAACCAGCTCACATCGGTCCAGAGGGCTGACTATTAAAATTTCAGGAATTTTACAAACTGATTGCTAAACACGGTCGGTCATTCTAAGAAATTAAATTATATAAACTTACAACTAAATGAATTCTTTAAAAAATAAAGGTAAAAAACCCTCACCATGCATTACCTCTTAATTATTTCACTGTAATTTTGCTATTATCTATGCCCTTGGGGTTATTCACAACTTCTATATCTAGACTGTAGAACTACTGTGCACTGGTGTGCTACTCTGTACCTCCTCCCATCTCTGCATTTGGTGATGTCACCTTGGTAACTTGAGTACTTTGACCCCAGAGACCAACAAATGCTGCAAATCAGATCTCCACTACCTCCTACCACATGAGAGCTGATTGTTAAACACTTATCAACACACCACTGAACACACCAGAGGAATTGGTTTTCACTCTGGGTATATATCCAAGAGAATTGAAAACATATGTCCACCAAAAACATTTGTAATGAGTGTTTGTAACAGCATTATGCATGATAGCTAAAAGGCAGACACAACCCAAATGACTATCAACTAATAAATAGATAAATAAATTGCAATATCCATACAATGGAGTAGTTTTCAGACATAAAAAGGAATGAAGTACTGATACTTGCTCCAACATGGATGAAATTTATAAACATTACGCTAAGTGAAAGAAGCCAGGCAGACACAAAAGACCGCATATTGTAAGATTTCAATTAAATGAAATGTCTAGCCCTGGTTAGTGTGGCTCAGTGGATTGAGTGCTTGCCTGGAAACCAAAGGGTCATTGGTTTGATTCCCAGTCAGGGCACATGCTTGGGTTGGGGGCCAGGTCCCTAGTAGGGGGCGTGCGAGAGGCAACCACACATTGATGTTTCTCTCCCTCTCTCCCTCCCTTTCCCTCTCTAAAAATAAATAAACAAAATCTTTAAAAAAATTAATGGAATGTCCAAAATAGGCAAATCCATAGAGACAGAAAATAGATTAGTGGTTGCCAGAGGCTGGGGGTCAGGGGAAAGGAGAGGTAACTGGTATGGGATTTCTTTCAAGACGATAAAAATGTTCTAAAGTTAGTGGTGATAGTTGCATAATTTTGTGAATCTACCCAAAATGACTTAATCGTACACTTTAAAAGGGTGAATTTAATTGTATATGAATTATATTTTAATAAAAAGAAAGGTAGGCAAATAAAGTGGTATGCAGGTTTGTAAATCTAAATAAATACAGGCTGCTAAACATCTAATGAAAGGGTTAATGGTTAAAACTAGGTTGAAACTAAAATATTAAAAACCAAGGTACTTTAAAGATAGAAGAGGGTAGAGGTCAGAATCAAAGAATTCTAAGGCTCCTGAAATCTTCACAGTGACTAGAGATGCTTATTAACAATGGTAAGGCAAGTATGCACGTTAATAATGTAAGAACTCCCACTAAAACAATAGAATTAAAATGTATACCTTTCAAAGCACAAGTGAGAATAAAAAGGGAGTAAAGAAAACAACCAGATCAAAAGGTGGCAGGAAAACACACGGCACGTAGATAAAACAAAATAATGGGGAAAAATAGGCCCAAAGTAAGACCAGCATAATAAGCAATATAACATGCCTAAGAAAAGACAAAGATGCTCCGATTGAATTTTTAAAACTCCAGCTGTGTGTCAATTACAAGAATAAATTCATAAGGTATTGACACAGAAATGTTAAAAGGATGGGAGAAAACATGCTAGGCAAATTCTAAACAAAATAATACAGTAATAATATATTTTAAAGCAAAAGGTATTATTAGGAAGAGAGTCATATACTTGAATGATAAAAGGGACAGTTCATCAGGAAGATGCTATCATCCAGAACATCTTCGAACCAACTGGAAACAACGCCTCCAGTTACGTAAGACAAAATGACAAGGCTAAATGGACAAATTTACACAGTGGGAGTTTTTTTAAAGCAGGAATAAACAAAATTTAATGTTCTTTTTTGATTAATACTTAAATATTAAAATACGTTGACTAGAATTCTATATATTATATTTACATAACGATCCTGGTTTTCCTTCCCAAGAGCAGTCACCCAGAAGGAAGGAGAGGCTCCCACCGCCTTCGCAGGTGCAGGGTTCCCGGGCATAGCAAAGAACAGAGGGGCCGAAGGGGCTGAAGCAAATGCCCCTTCCCTGCCCCCTTCCCTTGCTCCCTTTTGTTTTTATTTGAAACACTGCTAAATAACAAATGCAAAATTCGTTTTGGATATAAAAACCTAGATGACCATCCCAATTCAGGAATGTGTTTCATTAAAAGAGACTTGGCACAAAAAGGACAAATGACCCCTCATCTCAAGCGTATGGTGACGCAAGGTAAAGGTCTCACATAAGTCATTCGAGATCTCTGAGCAAAGGCATAGCAAATATAGACTCATCTGTAAATGAGGGGATTTGGCCAGATGGCCTCTCATGACACAGTGGGAGGGAGATTTTAATACATCTCCCTCAGTAGTTAATAGACTGACAAAATACTTGTAAGGCTATAGCAGATTTGAACAACATGAATACAACAATCAAGCTTTTTTTGTTTTTTCTTTCCATGTTTCCATACTTATGTTCTTACGCCCGGAAAGTTCTTCCTCCCTGTTGCTGCACACTGAGTCAGTTGCAAAGCCTCGTGGATTCTCACAGTACAGTGGGTTGGTTCCATGCCAACGTGCTTTCATCCTGTAGCTAGTTCTTTGGGTCAGGCTTAGTTGCCTTGCCAGAGCCACTGTAATTGTCTCCTAATTGACCCTCCACTATTATACAGAATCGCTCAAAGGGCATGTGGTTCAGTAGTTTCATTCTGATGTCATGAATTTTATTTTTGGATTAAGCCAGACTCAAGGCACTGCAATATTTCAGTCACTGTGGAATCACTTTTACTGAATTGAGCTCCGGTGTGAAGCCATTGGCTGTCTGCAGGGATGGCAAAGACAAAATCCTGGGAAACTCTCTCTGGCTGGTGTATTATTTCAGGCACATATAGTATCCCCTTACGAGGAATGTTGTGGGGGCAATATCCTGAAATCTGTACTTTTCCTGTACAACCAGTTTGTACATATTTTATGGACAACAAATCATGTACTGATATTTCTACTTTGTGAGGGTCACTAGAAAACTCAGCCAAATTTACTGGCCACTTAAACAAGTATGTAGAATAATAATAGCTAATATTTATTAAATGCCTGCTGTGAAGGACCATTATGATCCCCATTTTAAGATGAGGAAATTGAGGCCCAGAAAGGTTACATAACTGGCAGAGGGTGCTCAGCTGGTAAAATGGGAGAGGGGTGGGCATAATTTGAACTCCGGCAGCCTGGTTCCACAATCCCAGCTCTTAATCACTATATGACATTACCTCTTTAAATCTTATAACATGCATGCCTGTGTGCTAATCATCGCCTCTGGCTTTATAAATTTCCTACGCTCATACTGTTGCTTCTGGCCAAGAGGTATTAATAGGGATTGGATTTACCTTCCCACTGAAGCAACTAAAAATCTGGACATAATACATGAAACACAGTTTTTAAGACATTGACTATCAGACAACTAAGGACAGTGATCCCTGAGAGACAGAAAACAAATGAAGTAAGCCCTCCAATTGTCCCTGCTTCCATCCTGGAGAGTTTCTAGGCTGTGGGGCTGAGGGAGTAAACCCAGGCAGAACCCAATAATGTCCCTGAGTTGAGGAGAGGGAGTTAGGAATCTGGGGCAGTCAAGGTGGCAGGAGTTCATAGGGAAGAACACCGAAGAGAAGAGCGCTGCGCAAGAAGGAACCTCTGGGTATCTGCTGAGGGTTCCCCTGAGTCTCCAGTATGCACACGAGGAAATTATGTGAGGCCAGAGAGAGAACCATCTAAAAGGACTAGAAGGAGCAATTCTTGGGGATCACATAGGTCTAGTTTCTATTCCCAACGGTCAGAGTGGCAAGGCATATTGCACAAGGCACCGTGAGCTTTGCCCTAATAGTGGGGCCAAATTAGCCCTGGACTGATGTTGCTCTGGCCCTATCTAACAAAGCTAAAGGTAACAGCCAAAAACTATTCCCAGAAAGCCAAAGGACCCATACAGAAGGACCCATATGAGGAGAACAATCAGTCAACCGAAACTAACAAAGATAGGTATAATGGAAAAATAAGGACATTCAAACAGTTACAACTGTTTCCATGTGATCGAGATGCTAGAGAAAAGATTGAACTTGTTAAGAATGGAAATATAAAAAGACCCCAAATTCCAGAAACAGCAAACATACTCAGTGTCCAAATCTTGGTTTCTAAATACCATTTTCCAATAAAAGGAAAAGATCTTTAGAGAAATGGTTGGCTTCAGATAAGGATCAGGGGAAATACAAGATGACCCTGGAGCATGCTGTAGTGCTAGAAAGTAAGCAAATGCTTAAAAAAAAAAAAAAGATGGAGGGAGCACATCAAAGAGATACAGAAGCCAACCACACGGAGCATTTAATGGCCAAATGTAGAACAATGTGAAAAAAAAAACAAAACGTAGTATTGTATTATAACCCAAAATATAAAATATAAATATACATGCATTCAAATTGGTATTAAGTGATTAAATAAATAAATACGGGAGAGAAAAATAACTTCAATACAGAAGAATTCCAAACAATATACATAGATACTCCCCGCTCTCCAGGAGACAGAACTTAACCACCTCCCCCTGAGTATGGGCTAAACTTAATGACTTGATTCCAAAAACAGTATAGAAAGGGAAAAATAGTAGCTTCACAGTAGGGAAATCTAGCAAAACTACCTTAACCAAGTGATTAAGTTTACATCACCAACGATGTCATGTGCCCTCTAATTTGATGTAATAAGAAGGACATTCTACCTCTATGCTATTCTTTTCCAAAACTCATAACTCCAGGCTAATAATCATGAGAACTTCAAACAAAACCCAAATTAAGGGGTATTCGGTAAAACACATGACCAGTACTCATCAAAACTTTCAAGGTCATGAAAAATAAGAAAAAGACAGAAATTGTCATGGGTCAGAAGAGACTCAGGAGACATCACAACTAAATGAAATGGGATGTCCTTCCTTAACTGGTTCCTGGAACAACAACAAAAAAAAGTTAATGGAAAAATCATTGAAATCTGAAAAAAGCATGGTGTTTGGCTAATAGTAACATACCAGTGTTGGCATCTCAGTTTTCATAAGCACGCCATAGTAACGTAAGATGTAACATTAGGGAAACTGAAACTGGATGGGGAGCATATGGGAACACTCTATACTATCTTTGCAAATTTTCCGTAGATCTAAAATTATCTTGCCCTGACTGGTGTGGCGCAGTTGGTCAGGTGTCGTCCTGCAGAGTGAAAGGTCGGCAGCTCGATTCCTGGGCAGGGCACATGCCTGGGTTGCAGGCCCAGTGTCTGGTTGGAGCATGTGTGAAAGGCAACCAATGATGTTACTCTCTCACATCAATGTTTCTCTCCCTCTCTTTGCCCCTCCCTCCCCCTCTTTCAAAACAAATAAAATCTTTAAAAACAAAATTATTCCAAAAAAAACCTATTTAAAAAACCAAACTGAACTTCTAGAGATGAGGATTACAAATTTGGAGACAAAAAATAATATATACAAAATGGGGTAAAAAGAGATTAGACATTTCAGATGAAAAGATTAGTGAATTTAGAGACACAGCACTAGCAACTAAACAAAAACACACAAAGAGAGGAAAAAAGGACAGAAAAACTTGGACAGACCATAATGAGCTGTAGGACAACTTCAAGTGGCCTCATATACGAGTGCAATTGGAGTCCTAAAGGAAGAAGGGGTCAAAAAATACTTGAAGAAATATTGGCCATAAGTTTCCCAAATTGGATGAAATCTTTATGCCCACAAATCCAAGAAGGTCAATGAACCCCAAGCAGAAGAAACATGAAGAAAACTCTACCAAGGCCTTTCTTAATCAAATTGCTAGAGTCGGTGATAAAGACAAAGTCTTCGGAGCACCAAGAGAGGGAACAGCACACGTGGTGGAACAAAGATAGGAATTACAGCAGACTTTCAATCAGAACAAATGTAAGACAGGAGATGGTGGAGCAAAGTATTTCATGTAAAAAAAGAAATAAAAGAATTGTTAACTTATAATTTAAAGACATATTTCAAAAGCCCTGACCAAGCCCTGGCTGGTATAGCTCACTGGATTGAGCGTGGGCTGGGAACCAAAGGGTCCTGGTTTGATTCCCAGTCAGGGCACATGCCTGGATTGCGGGCCAGGTCTCCAGTGGGGGGCATGTGAGAGGCAACCATACATTGATGTTTCTCTCCCTCTCTTTCTCTCTCCCTTCCCCTCTCTCTAAAAGTAAATAAAATCTTAAAAAAAAAAAAAAAGCCCTGACTGATGTAACTGATGTGGCTTATTGGTTGTGTGTCATCCAGCCAAGTGAAAGGTCGCCAGTTTGATTCCTAGTCAGGGCACATGCCGCACATGCCTAGGTTGTGGGACAGTCCCTGGTTGTGGTGCATGTGCAAGGCAATGGATTGATGTTTCTCTCACACATCGATGTTTCTCTCCTTCTTCTCCCTCCTTTCCCTTGTCTCTAAAAATAAATAAAATCTTTTTTTTAATGTTAAAAAAAGCATATGTGACAATGTGGAAAGAACAGTCTTTTAAACGAATAGTGGAGGGACAACGGAATAGCCGCATGCAAAAAAAAAAAGTGGGACACTTCACACCCTATAGAAAAACTCAAAATGGGTCAAAGGCCTAAGTATAACAGCTAAAACGATAAAACCCTTGGAAGAAAACATAGGGATAAAGCTGCATGACTTTGGGTTTGCCGATCATCTCTTAGCACAAGCACCCAAAGATAAATTGCACTTCATCAAAATGTAAAACTTTTGTGCATCAAAGGACACTATCAAGAAAGTGAAGAGACAAACCGCAGAATGGCAGAAAATACTTGCAAATAATATATCTGATAAGGGTCTAGTATCCAGAATATATAAAGAACTCTTACCACTCATCAACAAAGAGACAAACAACCCAAATAAAAAATGGGCAAAGGACTTGAACAGACATTTCTCTAAAGAAGTATGCACAGGGCCAAAAAACACATGAAAAGATGTAAAGGTGTTCAACATCATTAGTCAGCAGGGAAATGCAAATCAAAACCACAATGACGAACCATTCAATACTCAGCAGGATGGATATAACTTTAAAAAAAAAATTGAAGGGAAAATCTGCAGAAGTCAGCGAAAATCCACAGAAGTTGGAACCCTCGCTTCATCCTTTGTTGGAGGAAATGTAAATTGTGCAATCGCTGTGGAAACAATTTGGTGGTTCTTCAATAAGTTCAACAGAATTACTATAGGACCCAGCTATTCCACTTGCAAGTATACATATGAAAGAATTAAAAACAAGCGTTCAAACAAAACTTGTACATACATGTTCGCAGCAGCACTATTCACGAGAGTCAGATGAGGAAAAACAAATGTCCAACAGAGGAGGAATGAATAAACAAAGTGCAGTATAGCAATACAATGGAACATTGTTCAGCCACAAACAGGAATGGAGATGCCTGCTACAGTGTGGATGAATCTGGAGAACTGGTATGCTAAGTAAGAAGCCAGACACAAAAGGCCACGTATTGCACGATTCCATTTACATGAAACTTCCATAATGGGCAAATCCATACAGATGGAAAGTTGACTAGTGGTGTCCAGGGGCTGCGGATAGAAGAATGGGGAGTGACTGCTTCATGGATACATGTTTTCTTTTTGGGATGAAGAAAATGTTCCGGAACTAGATAGTGGTGATGGCTACACAACACCATGAATGTAGTAAGTGCCATGGAAATGCACACTTTAAAATGGGGTTAAAATGGTGAATTTTACTGCAATAAAAAAGCAATTACTATAAAAGTCTACTCTTGCATTCATCCATCAACTACGTATGGAGCAGTTGCTGACAAGTTTGTTCTGGATGCAGGGAATATGGAGACTTATCAGGTATGGTTTTGGCTTTCGAGGGTTCTCTGGGCTGGGAGGGGAGGAAAAACATTTGACAAACACATTCAGTTAAATGTGACGGTTTCCTTGAATGTGCACTGTACACCGTGGTGGCTGTTTTTCAGAGGGGTTGGGCGTGGAGAACAGCAACGGCAAGGCTGAGTCTTGAGTGATGAGCAGGAGTTTGCTCGGTGGATGGCATCGGGAAGATTTCAGGCAGAAGGTGTGACCCGAACCGGCTCGAACACTGATGTCAGAAAGCTCCAGGCTCTCAGCAAAGCCCAAGCCAAATAGCACGTGTTCAGCAGTGTAGAGGATGGACTTCAGGACAATGAGGTGGCAAGTGGATGGCCACCCACCCCTGTCTGGCTGCAGTAAGTGACACTAAGAAATGTTAGGGGAAGGCATAGACCTGATGGGATGGGAGGCTCAACGAAAGTGTGACTCTAAGATTGGGCCACCTGGTGGGAGGTGGATACTGCCTGTCCCTACGGTGGGCCTGCGGGACATTTTGTACTCAGGGGACATCAAACTAGAATTAACACCCCCCTTCTTATGTATTCTACTATTTTTAATATATACACTTTTTTTTTCTTTTTGCATTTGAAACCCACTTCCCTTTTCCTTGGGCTTCCTCTGTTTTCCTGTTTGAAATATCTGTTACTATGGAAATGTCATGGCACAGTAAAGTGGCATTTACAAGTGAGGTGTAAAGAATTTTCAGAACATCTTGAAACACAAGTCTAGGGTTTAGGAATATAAGCCCTAATGATGTGATAGTGTTCAGGCCTTCAGACACTGTGTTATAAATATAAACACACCCGGAAATTTCAGACAGCATAGAGGAGATAGTTGAGAACTTTATTAGGATTTATGTGCCCAGATTTTAAAAATGTATATGAGAAATATTAAAAACACAAAACCTAACACGCTAGTTGGGAAGAACATCTGGAAAAAATGAACGACAGAATGCCAACATTTACTTATAAATACACACCTCTGGAAGGAGGACCGGGGATTGAGGGGAGCCAGGACACCCCATGGAAACTTGGAAAAACCTTGGTAGCACCTTCTGTGCCATAAATATGTTCCCTAAAAATCGCATGTAAATCAACTGTTGGTAAATCATATTTATCAAATGTAACGGTGACTGCTATTTTAAAGATATCTTAAGAATGTACGTTTTAGTAGAGGAAATTATTACCAATGGAGTAACGGAAAAATCTCACTGGACTGAGTGAAATTCAATGTCCTTCATTATTATCCTGGCTCTGCCAACTGAACGTGTGATTCAAGAAAAGTCACTCAACCTCCCTGGGCCAATTTCCTCATCTAATCTGGGTTGTAATTCTGAATTTTCACTTATTAGTTTCTTAAAGCAAGGTACAGGGTTACTGGCCCACAGCCTAATGTCCAGTTTCTTCTGGGAGGTAGAGCTGCACGTGGAAGCCAGTGGACAGAGCTCAGGGCCTTTCACACGAGGAGCTCGGGTTGGTGCGGCCAGCGGGCCAGTTACCGTTCTCTGTGGCTTGCATCTTCATTACCCACTTTGTCATTCCCACGATCACCCTCAGTGTGATCATTCCGATTTTTCATTCCAAATTCTTGACAAAAGCTTGTTCTTTAGAGCTGTCCTCTGGGGAAAATTGACAGTGCAAGGTAGGAGCCTGTTCTTGGTGATCTTTCCACCTCTGGTCCTGTTCCTATTCCACAAGACAGGGCACTGTCAAGGGCAAGGACTATACCCTCCGCCTAGTACAAGCCCAGGCAAAATTCAGCAAACGACAGTTCACTGAAGGAGGAAGCTGAGGCAGAGAGATGGGTCTGCTGAGATACCTGAACCCTGGGGGTGAACTTTTGGCAGCTGCTTTAAACATTTCTGAACTTTCCAAATTTTCTACAATGGGCAGAAACATAAACATACCACAAGCATTAAACTCTCCTTTTCCTGGCTTTTTGTCAATGCCCTGGTCTCTCATAAATAATACAGACTTTGCCCAGTCCTCCACTGTCTGGAGCAGGACGCAGGGCACACATCTTTTCTTTAAGGGAAACGGCCATTACAGTCTCCCATTCTGTTTCGCTTAAACAGCAGCCACACTCTGCATTCGTCTGTGCGGACCCGACACCTGCAGTCGAGCCTCAGGAAAGGAGCCCTGCCAGCTGGCTGCTGCCCGGCCCTTTACCAATGGTGTTTAGGCGCCACCTTGATTAATCTGCCATACAGGAAGCACAAAACACACTGTAAGAATGCCTTTGTCTTCTTAAGCAAAAACAGGTTTAGGCCTTATTAACTGGCAAGAGATAGAAGGCAACGGGTCAGGCGTTTTGCCAATTTACTACCATCTTGTAGAATAATTCAGGAGCTGTTAGGAAGACCAAAGAAGCAAAGGAAATTACTATCTATTGCGTACTTACTGCCTGCCAGGTCTTGTGCCGGACCCGTCATATACATTATTTAATGTGAGCCTCACATCTAATAGTCACTATTTAATATACTGTATTTTGACTAACTTCTCTTATTTTCTGTCCATCTCCCCCCGCTTAAATGTATGCTCATGAGGAACTTTTTTGTCACTTATTACTACATCCTCAGTGTCTAGAACAGTGGTAGACACACGTAAGCACTCAATAAATACTTGTTGAAGAAATAAACTGAACAACTCCATGAGACAGGCGTTCTTACTCTCCTTTCAGGGATGAGTGAGCAAGCGTTCCAAGGGTGCAAGTGAACTGCCCAAAGCCACCTGCCTTGTTAAGGAGCGGAACTAAAACCCAAGTCTCATTTTCATTCTTTCTATGACCAAAGGACTTAATTAGACTTAGACTTAAATATTGAAGAACTCTTTCAGCTTGACAAACTCATAATCTATATGCCTATAAAACCTGCATTTATCTTGTGTGTTCATTTGAAAGTCTGAAATTTCACCAAGGAGGTACATTAGGCACTTTAATGATATTTTGCTAAAGCAACAATGAAGGACACATTTTCCCAACATAACAACAATTCCATCTATGGATAGGCATTATCTATATCACTTCTCATTTTAAAATCCCATAACATGGTAACTCTTCGGACATACATAGAAAGCACAGTAATTCTGGACACCGACAAAATAACATTTGCAAACCTTAGAGTTTTGTTAAGTTACAACATGATAAGCGTGTAATATTCTCAGTGTGGAATACCAAGTATTCAGGTGTACATCCGCGTTGCTTGAGTGTCCAGGTACGGGAGGAGGTAGACTTGGCACGTTAAAAGCCATTCCTATCCTAAAGTAATTGCATGGAAGGCTCATGGATACCTAGTGAGTCAGCTGTAACAGAATCCATCTTCAGAATATTCCCTTTGTATGAGAGAATATGTAAGAATGAAATCCAACCAAGGCGAATTTCACCCAGGGCAGTATTTCATATCCTTCTCCATTTGTCAGAATACGCTCGATCCCTACACACTCCTTTCCCTACCTAGGACTACATACCAGGAGCAGGCCACTTGCGGCGCCTTCTCATACCACTTTGGTTTTCTCTAGGGATGCTGGTCACATCCACTTCTCCTCTGGGGCAGGCCCTTTCCCTTCTGTCCCACTCCCGCTCCCAACACAGCTGTCATACAGCCTGTGTCGACAAAGCCAGTTAATTGTTCACGGACCAAACTAGTGCTCTGGCCTCACTCTCTGCATTGCCAACTTTTGGCGCTGTTGTTTTACTCTGATAATAAAAGTAATAATACTTCAGAAATATTTTTAAAAAATAAAAAATAGGAAATTTTAGAAAATACTCATACTCCAACAATGTTAGTCATTTAAAAAACATTTTTGGATTTATGTATACAATTTTTATACCACTCTTTTAGCATTATAAACATTTTGCCACTCAGTGTTAACGCTCCATAAACATTAACTATAATGATGGCATTATAGTCTATTGTAGAGTCACCCTATAATTTATTCAACCAATTTTCTACTGTTGGACTTCTGGATTGTTAAGCACAAATTCCATCCACATTTTAGACTATTTCTTTAGGACAGATTCCCAGAATTGGAATTAGAGGATCAGAAGATATAAACATTTTTAAAGCTCCTGATAGATACTGCCAAATTGCTTTTCAGAAAGCTGTTGCCAATTTACACTTCCAACATTGCCGCGTGTTTTTCTACCAACATAGACCTGTCTAAAGGATAATAAAATTTAAGTGGAACATACAGAGGCTTATGGCAAAGGTCATTCCTATTTCAGGTATGCAATTAACAATGAGTTAGTGTGAGCTCATGGAACAAGTTTCGCAAAAGTGGAGAAATATAATTAGATTTCAGACTGACAGATCTGCGGACCGCATCCGTTTTGTACATTGCTGAACCTCTGCACACAGGACAGTGCCTGGCACACACAGCCACTCAGTTACAATTTGTTAAATTAACACAGACTCTTCTTTCAAGATGCAGCTTTTCAGCAACTGTAGAATTTAGTCACTCCTGGATTCAAGGGAAACATGACTAGCTGGGTTAGCCTTGTAAAGGTCTGTTCAGTCCTGACAGTCTGTTTCAACTTTGGAAAATCAGTTTAAATGAAGGTGACCTAATACAGCCCTCTTTAGGGGAAAAAACAAGTACACACATCTAAAAGGACATACCTTGGCACCAATTACAAATATATACATATAGATTTTTATAAGCATGCAAAAAATATAATTCAGTGAGTTTTGTCATCTCCAAAGTAGTTACTTTCATAAGTGACAAACTGGTTCAAATGCTGCCCAAGGTCAAGGCTATTTTGGAACCAACTTCAGTTCATTCTATTATCGCCAGTTGTAATACTGACAAAATTGTTTTTGAGATATTACAGGGCATATATAGGTAGTGGTTTGTATAATATCATTTTGAGTCAAAAAGAGCACAAAACTTATTTTGTGAACCAGAATAGGGTCAAGGTAAAATAGTCAATCATTCAGCTCTAGTTCACATTCCTGGCACCATAAAGATTCCCTTTAATATTCCACAATTTCTATACAGTAAATTGTCAGACACCACCAGATCAATTTAGCATTAACAAGGTTATTGATGGAAAAGAATCAATCACTGTCATTTTATATATACACTTTATAAACACTAGACCGAGAGTCAGCAAATTACGGTCCACGGGCCAAATCTGGCCCGCCACCTGTTTTTCTACAGTGTACAAGCTAAAGAATGTAAGAACAATTTTTTTTGGCTTTTTAAATGGTTAAAAAAATCAAAATAATATTTTGTGACATGTAAAAATTATACGAAATTCAAATTCCAGTGTCCATAAAGTTTTTTTTAGAACACAGCCATGTTCATCTGTTTCCTTATTAGCTGTCTGCTTTCGCAATAAAATGTTAAGTAGTTGCAACGGAGACTGCATGGCCCACCATCCTAGGACGTTTCCTTTATGACCCCTTCACTGGACCCAAGTGAGTCCTTGGAGGTATTGAAGTTTCCCACCACAGAATTTTTTGGTTTCTGAATATCAATACTAGGAGAAGGGTGACGCATTTGGGACAGTATCTGCAAGGGTCTAATAAGGCAGAAAGTAAAGAAGATAAATACGCGAGGGTTGCCTCGGACAGGATGGAAAGCCTGTAAAATCTGAGAGGTCTGACGCCACTAAAAAGCGGAAGAACACAGGGTTCCATATATAGTTCCAGCAGCAAAGGAAGCTCTTACTAATTGAGCCACATGGGACCCTGGGGAGATGCAATCCCCAGGCCAGTGAGACTTGCTGGCGATCTTGTTTGCAAAGAGCAGGCTGGCTGAACAGCTGTCACTGTGATAGAGTGGGACGGTTCCCCAGTAGTGCCACAGTTCTTTACTAGATGTCTTCAAATCATTTAACATCCAGATTTCTCCGGGCATTTCCAATGGTAAGAGTGAATGCTGACTAAGTGGAGCTGACTAAGAAGGAGGGCTCTGGAAAGCAGGTCCCAGGTACACATCCTTCCTAAACAATCACATTTCAATGAGAATTCTAAGCCAGGGACAGAATTTCTAAGACTGCAGAACTTTCCACGTGTTTTTCAAAATCAAAGATTGGTGAACATCTTATTCTTTCTGATTTGAGTATTACCAGTGGGATAGGTAGGGTGGGGTAATGGGTGAAGGAAAAATTAAATTAAATCAGTGATGGGATGATCTGCCCTGGAAGGTATCCGTTCCTCCAGGACTTCCAGCTGTGGCGCAGAACATACCATGTGGATTCTGAACCAGAATGGGGAAGGGGAAGGAGATCAGCCTGAAAGCCAAAGAGATTCATTAACTGATTGTTTTGAGCTCGAGAATTATGGTCAAGGCTTGCAGATTGCTAGCTCACCTCCTGACATAACTACCGAGAGCTAGGCTTCCTCTCCTACCATTAGGGGGAGCTCCTCTTGCTGGGGAAAATATAATTGCTGGGAGAATGGGATTTGGATATTGTCTCTCAGAGAAACTTTCATGAAGTAACCAAATAGCTTCCATAAGAAACTGGTAATACTGGTTGCTGCTGGGGTATGGAACCCCTGTTGGCTAAGGGTGAGAAAGGGAGTTTTTTCTCTTTTTCTGTATGCCCCTTATCAAAAACAAAAACCAGAACCGCCCCAACCATTTTGCCCACCCCGCTTCCTAAGGATAGGAAGGCAGCCTGGGGCCAGGGCTGCAACAGACAATTTCCTTACTGAGGGCTACAGGCTGACGTCGGAGCTGGGAGAGGGATCCGTAAATTAGAGGAGCGGAATTAGCTGCGAGTTGAGTGAAAAACCATGACCAAAAGGGCAATTCAAGATCATCATACCGAAGTGACCAAAAGCAGCTACTGGCCCTCCAGAACCAGGGAAACTGAGGAGCAAGAGCAAACTGGTGGAGAATAAACTGAGAGATGTTTGAGAAAAGCCAAGGACAAGAGCCTGGGGTGTGATGATGGGTAGACATGTGAGACTATAGGTTCAGGAGCCCTAGGCGCCAAGGTGCAGGACAGAGCAAAATTCATGTCAGCAATAAAAGAGCTTTGGTGGTATGCGCATAAGAGGTACTGTTAAATATGAACTCTCTCACCTGAACTCTCCCATCCTAGATCATGTTTGAGCCTGGGATTTAGTGATTCTGAGCAGCCATGTGTGGTTTGCTCTGGATGAGTGTTTGGGCAGTCATTTTACTTCCCCAAAATCTGAGGTCCATCAGAGTTATCATCTCATTGAATATTTTCTGGGAAATCTCGCATTGGGTTCAAGTAGTCATTTGACCTGACTTCTACTCAGGACAGGATCTAAGACAATAAATTAAGTCCCATTCATTATTCATAGTCCTGATTACATTTCCAGTTGCTGCGTCCAAACCCCGTGTGGGCCAGCATTGCTCTTGGCACCCTGTCCTCCAGCATGGTCTTTGTCCAGCACCTTTGGGAGGGTCACTCCAGCCCTATGCACAGGACAGGGGTGAGTCCAAATATAAGTTCTCTCAGGACCTCTGTGTTGTAATAGGTTGAAGGTAATGACTGTGAAGGGATGCTGGCCCTGGCCCAGGAATACACAATTCTGCAAGTTACCACTGGGCTCCAGCAAGGCTTAATATGAGGCTCATTAACCGATGTCACCCCAATAAATTCAATAAAAAATTTTTTTTAATGAGGTCAGTCACAGTTGCAATGGACAGCCATGGAGGCTTCTGCTTCAGAGTGCAATGTGAGGTGCTTGTGGGGAACCAGGGTTTCACCTGATGTAGGAAGGTGTAATGGTCCTGAAATGGAAGGTCTAGAAATTGCTAAGGAGGTAAAAAGTCTAAGCTGTTACTTAAAGTCTAAAGCTGTTGGTTTGAGTTTTCCTGCACAATATCTTTTATTTGTGTAGTAAGGCCTAGGTTTCAGGGTGCCTCAAAACTGACAGGGATTAGCGGGGGGATTTATAATTTTTTAGAGGGGATTCAGTGAAAGAACAGAATAAATAAGTTGAATAAATAAGTGTTGGGCCTCTGCTATCAACCGACATTGTTTACTAACTTACTAGGGAAATAATAGGAGCTGTTATGTATAAAACTCTTTGGGTAAAGCACAGACCTTGGCAAACCCTGTGAAATGCTGTTAATAACCACCCCCCTCCCTGCTCCTCCACCGGTCATTCTGAGATGTTTCCATTCTATTCGGTATTACTTGGAACCCATCTGGGGAAAGTTCCATTCCATAAATCCTGGCGGAGAGGCAGGAAGACATAAAAGAGTTTGAACTTACATAGACTACTTTTTTTGGGGGGGGAGGGGCAGGGGTTGATGGAAAGTTTAGATTACCAAATAACTGAGTTATTATAAACCTATTCATAATTTGCACTGGCTGGTGTGGCTCAGTGGTTGAGTGCCAGCCTGTGAATCAAAGGGTTGCCAGTTCGATTCCCAGTCTAGGACACATGTCTGGGTTGCAGGACAGGTGCCCAGTAGGGGGTGCGCAAGAGGCAACCACACATTGATGTTTCTCTCCCCTTCTCCCTCCCTTCCCATCTCTAAAAAATAAATAAAATCTTCAAAAAAAAAAAAAAGTACCCACAATTTATAAACAACTGATATAGAGTTGGGGGCAGAGGAGAGGTAGCAAAAGATCCCAAATTGTTCATCCTCTGCAACATCATTATCTTGCTCTCTAGCCAAAAGTGCCATCATTTTCTTAGTGCTGCAGGTTCAAAGCCTCATGCTGTTCCACCTGCTGGGAAGCTTTCCCTAATTTCCTAGCCTCTTGCCCCATCTTTCCTTATGAATCCACCTTATGAACCACCTCATCCAGGAAGTCCACCCAGCCCTTGGTGATTTTGTTTTACAACGTCACAATGTCAATGCCCAGCAGTGTTCTAAAAACTGCAGGTGTACAAAAAGCACATAACAAAGTTGGTGCTAGTTTCTAAAATCAGGCTGCCGTGTCAGAGTCAGCACATAAGCAACTGGCTCCCTTAATGCAGGGTCTAATGTCACTTGGTCCCCCTCCCCACACAGCACAGCCTGGGTCTAAATCCCCTGGTTTATATTTTAAGGACTAGATCCTCCTCTTCCGGCAGAGAAGATACCCAAATGAGTGTGTGTATGTTGCGGGGTGCGGGGAATGGGGGGGTGCGGGGGGCCGGGTCCAAAGCACAGGACTGGAATGAAACAAACCCAGCTCTTTTGTGAGGTTTAGGTCTGTGACCTCAGTATGGGGAGGCCAACCCAAGTTCTGAGGGGCTCCCCCTGAAACATTTGGGCTGGACTGAGCCTTAGAATTGCTCACTATGTCAGCACGCCACTGCCTTCTGTGCCGTACCTCTGGCCCTGACTGTGAAGCAGGCTGGAACTGGAGGCCTTCTCTGGGGGTCCTCCCAGAAGAGTATGCCTTCCTGGGCATGGAGATATAGACTCCAGGAGATCCTGTTCCCACCTCTCACTGGCATGATCCCCTGAGGCAAAGTGTTGAGAACACAGGTACAGGACAGCCACGACAATTTAAGGTCTGGGTAGTGAAGAGATCCAAACTTGTTAAGCAAAAGAAATCAAGAACAAGCAAGAACCAGAAGTCAGCAGCCAGTTCTTCAAAGTTGTGGAGAACAGCAAGGAAGATATGGCCCAACAGTCCAGCAGAGTAACTAGGAGAGCCATGGCACCTAGGGAGGGATGGTACAGATGACTGAAAATAGACCAGCAGCAAATGAAGGTGCCTAACAGTGAGGCAGCTTTCTAGCTCAGGTTCAGCTACCCCACAATCCTTTCACCAAGGTGTGAACCAATCCTGAGATGCCCTGGTGGGAAGGCTTGTTGAAGATGGGGCCTGCAGAAGCTGGCCGGGGGGACAGTGGATTCTGGGATGGGAGACAGGCAGAGGCATTTCCCCACCAGCTTCACACGGAAGATGACTCCCTGTTTCAGAACCTGTTACCCCTTTCTTCACATACAACCTAGTTTTCCTAGTTTCTTTGGAAAGAGCAGAACAAAAGTCCAGTTTTTGAGGTTTAGGGTCATCCTTCAAAATAGCGGATATAACTTTGGCAGAAACTTTTCTCATGTTCAAGTTTTCTTTCAGAATGAGTCTGACAGTTTCTTTATCTAAATTTAACTCTTTTGCCATCATCCTCACTGTTAACTGCCTGTTTGAACAAACCAAGTCCTTGACCTTTTGGATATTTTCATCTGTCCGGTGCGTAACTGGACGGCCACTTCGGGCATCATCTCGAACATCTTCCCGCCCTTCTTTAAACCTTTTGTGCCAGTCAAAAACTCTGGCCCTAGACATGACTTCATTCCCATACGCTTCTTTTAAAAGATGGTGGGTCTCACTTGCAGACTTGTTCAATTTCACGCAAAATTTTATACTAATCCTTTGTTCTAGATAGCGGTCACTCATTTTGGCACTTAACACGGGAACGTTAACAGGCTAATGGGGAAGACAGAGGGACCAATCTCTATACGACTGCAGGTGGAATCAGGTCGTTCGCTATTCTTGATCCTCTGGAAGCCTCACCAGGAAACAGTCATTGCTTTTCTGAGTTTTCGGCCCTCAGCTTTCAGTCGAGGCTGGGGAAGCGCGTCCTGAGAAGCTAATGGGGCTAAAGAATAGCCGCAAAGCTGGCGAAAAATGAAATCTCCTACAACCCACCTCTGCGTCCAACACAGTGCACGCAGATTGCCGGGAGTGTACAAATCAGTAACCAAAGTCGTCCCGATTCCGCGGCGCTTAAAAGTCTACGGCGATTTCTGCAACAGAGGCTTAAGTGGTGGTATCTTAAGCAAGGAGAGATACCCCAGTGATGTAACGTGCAAGCTTGCCCCAGATCTGCAGAATCCCGCGAACGCCAAACCTACCGAAGCAGCAGCCCTAGGTTCACCAGCTCTAGAGTCCAAAAGACACGCCCGCCTGCGCAATTCCCTCCTTGCTCGTGGTAGAGCGGCGCAGGCGCACTGCGGCAGCCCGCGCCAGCCCCCGCCTCCAGCTCGCCACACCCAGGCAGGCGCGTTTCCCTGCGCGTGCCCGCCTGCGGAGAAGTCGGCGGAAGGGAAGGGGCGGGGGAGGAAGACTAAGGGAAGAGAGGGCACCCCCGGGCGCCAGGGTGCATTGTGGGAAGGAGGCGGCAGCGTCCCGGGCGGGCGGGAGGTGCACCAGCGGCGGCGGCTGCGGCGGCGGTAAATCCTCCCGGCCGCTCACAGCACTGTGGAGCCGCATCCCCAGCTCGGCCTCGGACCGCGGCGCCCCTCCTGCCCCTCGCGGCTTCTTGCCCGCCCGCCCCTCCCCCCGGCGCGCCGGCCCTGCCGAGCCGGCCGGCCGGCCGGCCTGGCTCCCCTCCCCGGCCCCGACGGGCGGGCGGGCTGCCCTGAGGAGGCGGGGAGGGGAACGGTGGGCCCGCCTGCGGGCGGGCGACGATGCCGAATTTCTGCGCGGCCCCCAACTGCACGCGGAAGAGCACGCAGTCGGACCTGGCCTTCTTCAGGTTCCCGCGGGATCCGGCCCGGTAAGCGGCGGGCGCGCAGCTGGCAGCGTGGGCCCACCTCCGCGGTGCCCGGGTCCGGGGCTGAGAGGGGTGTGTGTGGGTGGGGGGCACAGCCTTCGACCCCAGCCTCAGACCCAGCTGGGGACCGGGCCGCGAGCAGCGGACTTGTGGACACCCGGGGACCTCGCAGCACGTGCGCCGGCGGAGGTTCGGCGCCGAGGGCATCACTCGAAATGAGGCAACTAGGGTGGCGGGCAGGAGGGGTAAGTGGGTTCTTGTCCTGGTTAGCTTACTCTGTGACTTCGGGCAAGTCGCTGTTTTCTCTGGGCTTTAGTTCCGCAGCTGTCAAAAGAGGGACTTGGAGTCTATGATTGTGGCTACTGGGGCCCTTTCCTCTCCTTGCCACCACCTCCGGGACAGTGTTTCTTTTTGGAGCCCGGCCACCTTGTTTGATCTCAAGTCACGTCACAACTGCTCTCTCCTTCGGACTTGCTCCTGGTTCAAATTCTGGCTCAGGCTGTTACTCATTATCTGCTTGGTTATTGTGGGGATAACGGAGCCGGCGGCGAGGAGGGGAGGAGGTAGGGGTGGGGGAAGTACGCGTGGAGGCATGAAAATTGCTGTTGAAACCTTCTTTGAGGTAACTTAACACACTCTTGGAGAGAGGGGTTAGCATAGGGGCTGTATTAGAAACACTGAGGGGTCTTCCTTGGCCACTTGTTGATTTAGTCATTTCAGATCCACACACCAGTTACTATGTGTGTTAGGTGCTGGAATTCACAAGTGAATGAATGTTGCTGCCTGTAGAAAGCTCATAGTCCATTAAAGAATATAAGCTGGCGGTTGTTATATGACATGCTATTTATTTATTAGTTCCACAGATATTTATTGAAGGCCTACTATGTGCTGGGCATTGTTCTGAGCACTGGGAGTGTACAGATGGACAATTCACAAAGTCCCTGCTCTCATAGAGACAGATACGCAGTGTGTCAGATGGTGATAAATACAGTGCTAGGATGAAAAGGCACATGTTGTGGGCTAGGGGAATAAGAAGTAGCAGGGGAGGCATAACTTCTATTTTAAATAGGGCAGTTAGAGGAGGCCTTAGTAAGAAGGTGGATTTGAGCAAAGGCCAGGATAGCCATGCAGGTATCTAGGGGAAGAGCATTCTACTCTGTGGAACAGTAAATGCAAAGGGCACGCTTGTTAGAGGTACAGCCAGAAGTCCATGGACTGCTAGAGCTGGTTTAAGGAAGGAGGGAGAGGGAAAAAGATGAGACCAGAAAAGTGTGTGTTGGGCAGGCGCAGCGGGGAGGGAAGAGCAAATTGTGTAGGACATTGTAGGCCATGGAAAGCACTTTGGGTATTTATTCTAAGTGAGATAGGAAGTAATCAAAGGATTTAGAGAAGAGACACACTTTACACAGAGTCACTGGCTGCTTGTTAAATAAATAGATTGTAGGGAAACAGAGGTGAGCAGGAAGACCAGTTAAAGGCAATTGCAGTAATTCAAGTTGGTAAAGGAGGAGGCAGTAAGTTTTGCATTATGTTTTGAAGGTGAATCCAACAGGATTCGTTCATGATTGAGATGTAGGTTATAAGAGGAAAAGAGAAGTCAAGAATGACTCTAAGATTTTTAATCTGAGCTTGAGAGGAGCAGGTTTGATGGAGGAATATAAATATATAAATAAATAAATAAATAAATATATATATATATATATATATATATATTCGATTTGTTGTTCCATATGGTCGATCCTTGTATGTGCCCTGAACAGGAATCAAACCCACAGCCTTGGCATATCCAGATGATGCTCTAACCAACTGAGCTACCTGGCTAGGCATGGGGGAGGATTATTAAGTTTGGTTTGAGACATGTGAAGTTTAAGAGATGTGATAGACACGTTCAAGAATAGATGTCTTTTTTCATACCACATCCAGAAATAAACTCAAAATGGCCCATATTTAGATCAATGACCTAAATATTTAAGAGCTAAAACCACATAAAAGATATACAAGCCTGGGATTTAGAGACTTCCAAACCGAATATTGAAAATACGGGTGTTCTCAATTTATAGAGGGTATTTAAAGCCATGGTATCAGGTAAACAAAGCAGAGCAAGGCTGAGGGTTGTGCCCTGGGGTGTTTCTAATGTTTAATGTTCAGGGAGATGGAGAGGGACTAGTTCATGAGAGTAAGTAATAGCTTTTGGTTCTATGAGAGCAGAGAAGAAGAGCATCTTAATCTGACTAGACCTTACCCCAACAAGCATTATCTTCACTTCACCTACATTTTATCCCAAGGGCATTTTGGGGAGTACATTTCATTTGTCTAATGAGGGCTCTGCTGCTCAGTTCTGGACCACATGTCATTTGTGTCCTGTGTAGTTGAGTGCTCTTTTATTACACTCCTCAGCAGGGAGTATGGCCTGTAAAGGTTTATAGCCTCAGATTTGGAAGTTTTCAGATCTATTGTAATATCCCTTGAAATGCTGGAATTTCCTCAATAGTAGTGGCTTTTTAACCTTTTTGGGGTCATTGTCCCCTTTGAGAATTCAACATAAGGACTCTTGAGAAAAAACATAGACACACACTTTTGCATTCCACGCTCAAGTTATTTATGAACCCCTTAGGGGTCTTGCGCATTCCTGACAGGAGGGCCTTTGCTAAAAAAATATCCACCAGTGATGGTTCTCTGCTCTGTAAGGGGACATTTGAAGATTCTGGACAGCTTTGGCTGTTGTTTCTTCCTTGTTTCGAGTGGAAATATATTCATCCCTATAATTGATGTTTTGGAGGCCTTAGTTTTGTCCCCAGAGTCACACTGTGCCGGTGTGTGCCCTTTTCATTTAACAAGTCTTTTGAGTATTTGAAGACCAAATTATGAACTTTTAAAAACTTAAAAACAAACCCACATTTCTGCCGTGGCTGGTGTAGCTCAGTGGATTGAGCATGGCCCTATGAACCAAAGGGTCGCCGGTTCAATTCCCAGTCAGGGCACATGCCTGAGTTGCGGGCCAGGTCCCCAGCATGTAATGCACAAGGGATAACCACATATTGATGTTTCTCTCTCTTTCTCTCCCTTCACCTCCCTCTAAAAAAAATAGGTAAATAAAATCTTTAAAAAAACCCCACAAAACATTTCTATTGAGATACAGTTCACATACCAAAAAGCAGTTAACCCATTAAAAAGGTACCATTCAGTGGTTTTGGGAATATTACATTATCAATTTTTTAAAATTTTTGGTTAAAAAAAATATATATATATATAAAAAACATAAAATTTGCCATTTTACCCATTCTAAGTGTGTAAGTCAGGGGCATTAATTACATTCATATTGTTGTGTGACCATCACCACTGTATATTTCCAAAGCTTTTTCATTACCCCTAGCAAAAATTCTATAACCATTAAGCAATAACTGCCCCCATCCTTCTGATCTACTTTCAGTCTCCCTCCATGAATTCGTCCTATGTATTTCATGTAAGTGGAATGATACAATAATTGTCTTTCTATGTCTCATTCATTTTACTTAACGTAATGTCTTCAAAGTCTTAACTTTTTATCCGGACCAAATTTCCTCATACTATAGGACTTCAAATTCTACTGTATTTGGCAGGATTTCTTTTCTTTTTTTACCATGCCTAGAGTTAATTATAATAAAGAAGTAGTTTCTAGAGATGTTCATTAAATTAATAACAGTATTTTAGGTTTATTAGTTATAATTAGTTTTTTTCTATAAATGAGTTGTAGGGATAAAAGGTGACATTGCTAACCTGTCTATTTGAAAGTTAACATTTTTAACTAATACTAAAGATAAATATATTAATGCTATTAAATAATACATTTCCCATTCATCATAGTTAAAAATTCCAAGCACACTTTCAGCTACTTAGAAGTAATTTAAAATTCAAGAGTATAATTAATAAAGGACATACTACTTTCATACTATAATAGCTCTTATTGGTTTAAAAAAACTGGCATTAATGTGCTCTTTTTTTCTTTTAATGTAAAATAATAGAATCAACTCAGTGCAGTGGCAGAGAGGTCATAGATTACCTAAAATTAAAGTAATAAAAATAAGAAAGAAAGAAAACGTGCCCAAATTTTGGTTGCTGCAGAATGGCTTGACTGATGCCAAGACTTGGCAGGAACCTGGGGACTGCCCGGCGGCTCCTCCCCGGACTAGGCGAGAAGGTTCAGGCAGACGGAAGGAATTGCTCCTGTTGGAGTGAGCTGGGCGCTGGAAGCCCCCTTCTGCCTCCTCAGGCAGTGAGTACTAGCTCACCCCAGTAGTGAAGTCTTCCAAGATTCTTTTACCAATGTAATTAAAGATAATTCAGAGTTGATGTGTTCTGCCTTGTAAAATGTAAAACAGTGATTTTCCAGGGACTCATGAGGGTCTCCAAGACTCTTTCAAAGAATCTACAAGGTAAAACCTATTTTTATAGTTACACTCTGACATTACTTCCCTTTTTCATGCTTATTCCCTCAAAAATGTAGAGTGGAGTATTTCAGGGCTATATCCCGTATAATAACATCATTGCTCTGGTAAGTTGTGTATTGTATTTTCTAAGTATTACTAGTCAGATTCAGGTGTTCAGCTGTGAAAGTTTCTCAGAAATGAGTGCAATAAGCCTGCCACTCCAAGGAAAACAACTGACATCAAGTATTCAAGCAAAAATTAGAATTTTGGAAAACATGCACGACCTTGAGTTTGACAGCTAATACAGACTTTTTTCAACAAGATCAGTGGTGATATTGATAGCTGTGACATTTTAAATATATTGACTAATGAAATATGTTACCATTTCGATGGTTTGCATAACTCACTGAACTGATATTTTCCTAATTGACCCATCAGTGATTTTACAAAGACATAAATGGATAAAAGCTCTATTCAAAGTGCAAGATAGACAAATGGACTTTAATGTAACCACTAGAGTGTGAAAGAGTTCATTGGTCTGTTTCTACATTGCACTTAACTTTAAGAAAGATTTTTGGTGGAGTTTTGGTGTAGTATCAAAGAAGAATATCCACAATTTTGTGGAAAAGGAAGAAAATTTTAATAAACTTTTAAGTTGTATGTCAGTGCAACAGCAGATTTTCTTAATATATTTCAACAAAACAGCGTCTGACAACAGATGTGAGAATCTAGCAGTCTTCTATTAAACTGGACATTAAAAGAGTTTTGGAAAGATGGAAAACAATGCCATTCTTTTCACTAAACTAAACATTTTCAGTAAATTTTTTTTGTTTTGGAGAATGTAGTTTTTTTTTCTTTTAAGATTTTATTTATTTATTTTTTAACAGAAGGGAAGGCAGGGAAAAAGAGAGGGAGAGAAACATCAATGTGTGGTTGCCTCACTCACGCCCCCTACTGGGGACCTGGCCCACAACCCAGGCATGTACCCTGACTGGGAATCGAACTGGTGACCCTTTGGTTTGCAGGCTGGTGCTCAATCCACACTGACCTATACCAGCCAGGGCAGAATGTAGTTATTTTTTATTAAAATGTTATCTATATTAATGTGTAATGGGATTACTATTTTTAGAGTTAGTATTAAAAGTTTTTCTGTTTTAATTTCTGTAATTATAAGCATTGATAGATAAAATCCACATAAACAAAAAAGCTCTTCAGGTCCTCAGCAATTTAAGAACGTAAAAAGGTCCTGAGACTATAAAGTTTGAGAATTACTTGTATAAAATAGGATCTTAAAGTACTTTTGTATCATCTCTTTTAATCCTCCAACCATATAACACTTGCAATAAATTGGAGGTAGTCCTTTCTTTTAGATAACCAAAGCAGGCACAGAAAGGTTAGCTAATTTGTTCAAAACCCCACAGGCATACCTAAAACCCCAAGAGTAGGATAATTATGTAATATTACCCAAACTTTTTTGACCATTAAACCTTTTTTAAAAAAATGGTCCTTGGAATATGTTTTTAGAAATGTTGTATATTAGTATGAGACCATTGAAGGAAAATATTTCAAACAAAACTTAAAAAGGAATAGTCAGTGTTGGTCGACTAGTGCTGAAGTGTGATTAAGATGAGGATAGAAAGTGACCATTGCATTTGGCAGAATGGAAGTTACTAATAATCTCGAGCAGTTTCCTTCAGTCAAAACTGTGAGATAAGAAAGTGGGTACAGTGAAAATGGACTCAACTAGTTTTGCTATGTAGCGAAAGGGTTAAGGAGGTTTTTAAGGTGGGAGACACTAGGACATGTTTATACTGATGGTAATAAGCTGGTAGGATAAATGTAGGTTGTTGAGAGACCGTATACGGAGAAGTGCAGGGGGAGGCTTACCTACCTGGACGTGTGTATATACATAGTTGTATACACACATACACATCTGAATCAGATGCTTCCCTCAAGAAGTGACATTTGAGCTAAGATCTGAAGGCTGATCTTTACATAGGTTTTCTTGTGCAAAAGAAGTGAAAAAGCAACAGAGGAGGATACCAGACTGAATAAACAGAATGGGGAACAGCCCTAGAATAGAAATGATCACAGTGCATTCCTGAAAATGAATTAAGGCCTGTGAGGAGGGCAGAGGGGAAAGATGGCGTGACATGAAGGTGGAATGGTGGATACGGACCAGATTGTGCAGGGTATAAGACATGAGGAGTTGGTTTTTTATCCTAAGAGTAATGAGAAACCACAAAGCAGGGAAAGATATTCTCAAATTAGCTTTTTAAAAAGTTTACTCTGCCTGGCTGGTATAGCTCAGTGGATTGAGCGTGGGCTGGGAACCAAAGGGTCCCGGTTCGATTCCCAGTCCAGGGCACATGCCTGGGTTGCAGGCCAGGTTCCCAGTGAGGGCCATATGAGAGGCAACCATACATTGCTGTTTCTCTCCCTCTCTTTCTCCTTCCCTTCCCCTCTCTCTAAAAATAAATAAATAAAATCTTTAAAAAAAAAAGTTTACTCTGCAGCAAGGAGAAGGGGTTAGAGAAGAACAAAAGATATTTGGGAAGTAGATAAATTTGGGAAGTCATTCTGTTCTACTGAAGGAAAAAGCTACAGAATCTGGAGGGCAGGACACAGAACAGTGACAGGAGGAGCTAGGAAAGGGGTAAATTGGTTTAAAAAAAACGACGTAATTATGTAAGTATGTATATATTTACATACATGTACGTAAATATACATACAAGGATTGTCCAGAAAGTATCTGGCCACGAATTATGAAAAACAGACATTTCTTGAGGAAGATACAAGATACAAGAAACGTTGTACACAGGACAGTGATGCCTCAGTCCCCGTCGAAGTAGGCACCTTGGGACCTCACACAGTTCTCCCAGTTGCCATCAGCTGCCCCATCATATTTTCCTGAATCTCATTGATGGTCTGAAATCTCTTCCCTTTCAAAGGTGATTTTAGTTTTGGGAAAATCCGGACGTCACAGGGCACCAAACCTGGGTTGTAGCAGGCTTGAGTCACCTGGGCGATTGGATGTTTTGCCAGAAAAACTCCGCACACGATGTGATGCGTGAATAGGCACATTGTTGTGATGAAGCTGCCAATCACCAGTTGTCCATAGATACGGCCTTCTGAATCTTCTGAATAGTTTCCATGGGGGAATGTTCAAGCTTAATGCAAAATTTGACACAGATTCGTTGCTCTACTCGCTCAGTCACTTCAAATGTGACAGCCACACAGTACGCATGCTCACTCAACAGCATCTACTGTCCCCACTGACTAGTACAGTGAAGTTATCATTGTTCACGTGTGTGCATTCCAGTCCACTCTCCTTGGCTGCTAGGTTATATCGATTTTGTGCAAACTATTCTCATTATATTAACAATGGCTGGACTTTTCTGAATAGACCTCACATGTAAAAAAGACATTGTGGCCACATAATTTTTATAACTGTATTAATGTAAAACATATACACAGAAGATCACAAATTATAAGTGCATGACTTGTTGGACTTTCAGAGTGACATGTCCATGAAACTATTTCCTGGATTTAAAAAAAAATGAAGACTATTATTAACATCCTAACTCTTATCTCCCCAGTGGTCTGACTTCATTGTCAGACTTCACACACATTAGGTTAGTTGGTTATTGAAGAGAAGGGGAAGGGTGAGGGGAAGCTGTTTTATTGCTATATGACATACATGGAGAAAAGTGTAAAAATGATAGTCTAGAACTTGATGAATTTTTATAGAATGAACATATCCAGGTAATATTCAAGATATGGAACATTACCAGCACCTCAGAAGCTTCTCTGTGTTCACTCCTACTTGTTACCCCTCCCCAATTGTATCCACTATTCTATCATCACTGTGTTGGGGGTCTCCAAGGTCATCCCCATATTCAAAGATTGACTAGAAGGACTCACAGCTAAGATTTATTACAGCAGTGTAGTAAGAACACACATCAGATCACAAGGGGAGAAAGAACATAGGTGAAGTATGGAGGTATCCATCTGTAGGCTGCCTTATGTCCTCTCCTTCCCACGGGTGGGGGTCACAAAGAGCCCGCTTTCCTCAGCAGTGAAAACGCAGCAACATGTGTGCCATGTTTTTCATGGAGAAAGCCATTAGAGACCCAGTACCTGAACATTTTGCTGGGAGTCCGATCACATAGTACTCCTGCCTAGCATACACTAAAATTCCAGACTCCCAGCAGGAAGGCAGGTGTTCTGTATAAATCAAATTGTTTGCACAATCTAGGCACAGTGAGCCACCCTACCAGCTAGGGCAAGTTTTATGTCAGGATAAGAAACTACTAGACAAGTTCCCAGACACCAGCCAAAAGTCCAACCTTATAAACAAGTCTTTCTAAGGATAGCAGTCACAGGCCTGCTCTGTTAACTCTCTTTCTGCACAATCACTGTAGATGAGTTTTGCCTGTTTTTGAATTTAATATAAAAGGAATCACATAGTGTGCACACCTGGCTTGTTTTCTCATCATTATATTTGTGAGATCTGCTAAGTTCTTTGATTCCCATGGCCAAATATCATTCTGTATAGAATAGTACACCACAGTTGATTCCTTCTACGGTTGATAGGCAGAGTTGTCCCACCTCTCATCATTTGGTATCCCTTTTACATTGCAGTCGTTCTTCTGAGTATGTAGTAACATTTTCTTATAGCTTTAATTAATATGTCCCTAATGACTAATGAGATTGAGCTTTTTTCCCTTAAGTTTCTTTGAGCATTTTTTAATGTGTATTGGCCATCTGAATAATTGCAAATTCCCTGTTCAAGTCTCTTGCTCATTTTTACATTGGGTTGTCTGGCTTTTCGTAGGAGTTCTTTGTATATATTTTGAATATGTGTCCATTGTTGGATATATGTGTTTCAGGTACCTTCTTCTATTTTGTGGGTTGTCATTTCATTCTTAAATAGCTTCTTTTAATAAATAAAAGTTATTAACTTTAAAATAGCCTAATTCATCTTTTCCTCTTGAGCTGTGTGTGCGCTGTCACCTTTAAGAGATCTTTGTTTCAAGGTTGTCTTTGAGAAGTTTTATTGTTTTACCTTTCATACTTATATCTATATACATTCGAAATTTATTTTTGTATATATGGTGTAAAAATAGGGGTCAAGAGCCCTGGCCAGTGTGGCTCCATTGGTTGAGGCATCGTTCCATAACCGAAAGGTTGCAGGTTTGATCCTTGGTCCAGGTGCATAAGGAGGCAAGGCAACCAGTCATTGTTTCTCTCTCACATTGATGTTTCTCTCTTCCCTCCTCTCTCTAAAAGCAGTGAAAAAATGTCCTTAGGAGAGGGTTAAAAAATAAATAAGGGTCAGGATTGTCTTTCATATTAATATCCAACTGACTGAGCACTATTAAAAAATTGTCTTTATTGCTATGAAATGGTTTCTTTATCTTAAGTGCCCATAGCTCTGCATTTTGTTCCATTGTTTAATCCTATGCTAATACCACACTGTCTCATTAATGAGCTATATAATACATCTTAATATCTGGTAGTAGAAGTCTTTTAACATTTTTTTTTTCAAGATTGTTTTGGTCCTTTGAATTTCTGTATTAAAAAGTTTTAGAATCAGCCCGGCTGGTGTAGCTCAGTGGATTGAGCGCGGGCTGGGAACCAGATAGTCCCGGTTCGATTCCCAGTCGGGGCACATGCCTGGATTGCGGGCCATGTGAGAAGCAACCATACATTGATGTTTCTCCCTCTCTTTCTCCCTCCCTTCTCCTCTCTCTGAAAATAAATAAATAAAATCTTTAAAAAAAAAAAAGTTTTAGAATCATCTTGTCATTTCCCTCTCTCTCTCTCTCTCCCTCACACACACACATGCACACGCAACTATGCACAAAGGAGCTTGTTGGGATTGTGATTGTATTGAATCAGTAAATCAGTTTGGGGAGAATTGATATCTTTAGAATTCAGTGTACCAACCCATGGGAGACAGTTTTTATACCAAATATTTAGGTGTTGAAATATGAAAGGCTTATATGATATTGCACAACTGTGTAAATATATGATTAAAATACAGACAGCTTAGGCATCTTTACTGTATCTAGCAGTGCTTCTTGGCCGAATGAAATGCTGTACAATGTAGGTATGGTTTTAGTTTAGGTTAGATAACTAACATTTCACCGTGGTTTTATGTTGCATACTGGGAGTGGAAGGAATTAGTGTTAGAGTGTGGACGGGTGAAGTGTAGAATTGAGACATAAGAAAATATAAAAATAAATAATTATAAATGTTTTCAAATTTGTGTCACTTACTCATGGCAGAATTTTATTCTTAGAAACTTGAGGAATGAGAGAAAGATCTCGTTAAAGCCTTTAGCAAATCACTTAACAGTTTTGTGCTTTCATTTCTTCATCTGCACAAAGGGGATAATAATAGTACCCGCTTTGGAAAGGACTTGGAATAGTGTCTGGCACATAATCAGTGCTTATTATTTGTTTTTCTGCAGATATTTAAGCACCAAGAGGAAATGGATCTTCTCTTGTTCACTATGTTCAACTAGATTGTGTAGACACCAATCACTGCATTCAGAGAGCTTGAAATCCAGTCTGTACATGTCATTGTAAATACTAAATCATGTGTGTAATAAGACTGTCGTGCTTCCATAAGGAACTCTAGTTAATTTATAGAACACCTACTTACTAATTTCCTACAGTGACAGTGTTGCTTTATATTCTTGTTTAAGTTGAAATCCTGCAGGGAATGTTAGGCCATTGGCCTCATGGGTGTGCAGCTTTTTCCTTGTACTGCTGGTGATTGAGTCTTCTGTGATGCTTGGAGTCTTGGGAGTTGAAAGACTCAGGTTTAAGTTCTAATTTTGCTGCTGATTTTGTACATGGCTGAGCAAGTTACTTCTTAGTTTTTCCTGTGATTGAATGTACTAAATGATATCTAAGGTATCTTCCAACTCTCATTTTGTTAATAATCAGCTTCACTAAATTATGTTCTGTGGGTAGAAGGGAGCAGGAATCCATGGTCCATAATATGTATTTGCCTTGAAACTGAATGCTGAAATTTAAATGTTGAGCTCATATTCCATATTGTATTTTGATTTTATTTATAGATGCCAGAAGTGGGTGGAAAATTGTAGGAGAGCAGACTTAGAAGATAAAACACCTGATCAACTAAATAAACATTATCGATTATGTGCCAAGCACTTTGAGACCTCTATGATCTGTAGAACTGTAAGTAAGAGGAGGGCTTGGGTTTTTTGTTTTCTCACTCAGTCTGGCTGGAAGTGTAAACCTTTCTGTGTTAATGTCGTAGGGCATCTTTATACCCTGGTACTTTTTTTTTTAATTGGAGCTGAATAGTATCTGTTTTGTTCTTAAAAACCTGTTGGTGTTTTCTTTTTTTTTTAACCCCCCTGTTTCTGATGCCCCATTCCTACTCACCAGAGGTAGCCACTTTTTTTTTTTTTTTTTAAGGTTTCACTTATTTATTTTCAGAGAAAAGGGAGAAAGGAAGAGAGGAGAGAAACACCCATTGGTTGCCTCCTGCACGCCCCCAACAGGGGACCTGGCCTGCAACCCAGACATGTTCCCTGACTGGGATTGAACCAGTGACCTTTCACTTCACGGGCTGGCGCTTAATCCACTGAGCCCCACCAGCCAGGGCTGAGGTAGCCATTTTTAAACCTGTGTAGCCTTCAGAAAATTTTACACTATTATAGAAGTGTATATTTATTTAAGGTAAAGTGGTGTTTTTATTTGGAACAGCTTCTCTAGAGCTTTTTTATGAGTGAAATCTTCATCGAGGAATGGAGCTCTTTGTTTTCCTGTTTTTGCTCTTGTGTGTGACTGTTAGAACCAGCCCTTACTTCCACCTTCGTTTGGTTACTGCTGGGGTCCATAAAAGGCACACGTGTGTCAGACGTGGTTGGAGTGGAGCAGACCTGAAACACTAGAAACTAGTTAGGAAGACAGTTTTGTTGAACAAGATTGTTTAGGTATAACTACTATATCATCCCAGATATTAGAATAGACATAAAATTGATGTGAAGGTACACTGTATATTGTTATGCAGCAATTTATTTTGATATTTTTTTCAGATACATTTTGCAGAGGCATCAGAAAACTAAAGAATGATTGGGTTATTTTATTTCTCAAAATTAATTGAAGCAGATACTTGTGAAGTCATTGGGAGGTGAGCCAATTCCGGTTCAACAGTTTAATCACAAATATTTGAGGGATAATTTTGCCTTGCTTTGTTAAGAGGGGAATAATGATCAACCAACATAAGAGGTTTCATATATTAAAAGGCAAATTACTTCTATGTTTTGACAATAAGTAAAAATATCCCAGATTATTATTTTAAATATATAAGCCATACACATTTTTATATTTTTACTTTAGTAATAAATACGGTTTCTTAATTATATAATTCCAGTAAGGTTAATATGAGAAATTTAAAATATAGTTCACTCTCATATTCTTGTTTAGTTAGAGTGTAGAATAGGATG
The DNA here is from genome assembly GCA_004026765.1 of Micronycteris hirsuta. NCBI lineage: Eukaryota > Metazoa > Chordata > Mammalia > Chiroptera > Phyllostomidae > Micronycteris > Micronycteris hirsuta. The sequence goes on from PVJI01001358.1 coordinate 93,337, forward strand.
ATGAGCTATTTTTGCTTTCTTAATTTCCACATGATTCTTCAATCTTGAATAAATTAATGCAAATGTGAGAAAATGTTTTTTCTACTCATATAGAAGATACTGCTATTAAAAGATGGATTACCTGATAAAATCTCAGTAAACATTTGTGGTCGGTTTGGCCCAAACCACATGTTATCTTTAGTGCTAGGGTATGTAAGGTCACTGCTTTATGCTCAAACCTTAGTTCAGCAGCTAAAGATTAAATCTCGATACTGAGTTAAAATTATCATGCACATGAATTGCATATAGCTCTTTTTGGCACACATACTTAATAAAGAAATATTTATTAAAAGTTGCATGTTTTTCATTCATATATTGTTTTCTGGTCTGTAATATTTTCAATAGAAAATTAGTTTGATTTGAATTTTAAAAATTAGAATGTTTTATCCTTCGCCTCCTTATTTAATAACTGGTAGGATACCCAGAGTCGACTGTGTATGTGTGTATGTTTGCTTTTTTGAGATGATTGCTAAGTGGGAAAGATGGCACACTTTGTGGGTGTTGTATAGTTTTTGCTCCCTTCACTGATTGTGTCCTGAATCAATTCCTGATTCAAACTCCCCAGTAGAGTCAGAATAATTGGCCCAGCATTGTGAGTTGGGTATCATTAAGAAATAGATTTTCTTCTTTGTGTTTTCTATGAGGCATTGGATTGAACTAGAAAATACTGAATCTGAATAGAAATTCTTCCCCGATGTATTTAACAGCTCTTTGGATAAAACCTAAGGTAGTGTGTTTCCTTTAGTTTCATAGAGTTGACCCTTGAACAACACAGAGGTTAAGGGTGCTGACCCCCCTTGCAGATGAAAATCTGTGTATAACTCTGACTCTCCAAAAACTTAACTACTAGTAGCCCACTGTTGCCCAGAATCCTTTCTGATAACATAAACAACTAACACATAGTTTGTGGTTTATATGTATTATATACTGTATTCTTACAATAAAGTAAACTAGAGAAAAGAAAATTTTACAAAGAAAATCATAAGAAAGAGAAAATACTTCATAGTGTTTATTGAAAAAAATCCACGTGTAAGTGTACCTGCGCAGTTTACTCCGATGTTGTTCAAGGATAAACTGTATTTTCCTTCATATCTTCTTAACCTTCCTTCCCTGGGTGAAAAAATATGAAAGTCATTATTTTTCTTTGGCACATATTTTGACCAGGCTTTAATAGTGAGCTTTGAAACAATCACTGCTCCCAAGAAAGCTTTCAAAAATGGAAGTGTATGTTGTCTTTATCCGTACAAACTCAGGGAGAAATGAACAGCACTACTTCCTTAGATGAGCTAGGTGGAGGGGAGAGGATGGAGTAGCTGTTATTCATCTGCTACTCCACCTCTTCTTCTTTTTAATCCTCACCTGAGGGTATGTTTACTAACTAGGGGATTGAACCCGCAACCTAGGTATGTGCCTTGACCAGGAATTGAACCTGCAACCTTTTGGTGTATGGGACAAAGCCAACAATTGAGGCGCCCGGCCAGACTATCACTAAATATGTGTCTAGCTTTTAGCCAGGTTGGATTGGGTTAACAGGAATTACGATAGAGCATGTAATCATCCTTCAGTGATAAGAACATTAGAATTAGAAGGGGATTTAGAAAGATACCTAGTTCAGTGTTTGCAGAAGTGTAATTAGGTATATCACTTATGGTATGAGTAATTTCAGGTGGCACATGAATCAATTTTTATTTTACAAATTTTGTAATATGTGTTAAAAATGTAACCAGCCCATCAAACCATAATTTTGTAGTTTTTAGTGCTTAAGACAATGGCAACTGAAAAAGTGAGTGGAACGGGGAAAAGTACAGATGACACAACTGAAATGGCAAGCCTGACGATCATTAGGAAATGTAGGTCTAGTTCAGCGGTGTGCCACAAGAATTTTCAAAACAATGACCTGACTCTTTAGTCAGGGGAAAGGACCTCTTTTTCCCTTACATTCTAAAATAAATAACAGCCAACACAACAGTAGCCATCTGGTGTGAATGAATCAGTTATACCTATTTTTTTGTCAGGCCAACAAAAAACTGTAATATATTTTTGGGTGTGCTGTAAAATTTTAGTAGTTAGCTTATGTGTGCCATAAGAAGTAAAAGGTTGAAAATCCCTGATTTAGTTTAATACCTGAATTTTATTCAGAAGAGGAGCTGAGGTCCAAAAGGGAAATTATTTGACCAGGGTCTTATAGTGAGTCACTGATACAGTTTGAACTAGTTTCTAAGTCTCATGGGTCCCAGTCCAAAATTATTTCATTGTGCCTTGATGCTTCTCAAAAACAGTAGCAAATGTTAACGGAACAGCAGGTAAAGGAAGGAAAAATTATTGTAGAAAATGCAAGAGGCTAGATTGATTATTTGAGAAACTTTTGTGTCTGCCATAGATTTGGTGGGCTCCTGGGAGGGCAGAATAGATAAAGCAGCTGGGAAGCTGAATTAAAAATATATAGGCAGAATGAAAATACATTTTATTTTTTATGCCTATCATTAGTTCAGTTTCTTAATTTATAATAGTAAGATTGCCAAAAGAGCAAATACAAAAAGTTATAAATAAGCTGATCTGGATTGACACTGTCAGTTCTTCAAGTCTGCCTCTACATGGTAGAGCTGGATTGAAGGAGTACTGGGGAAATCATTAACGTAGAATTTTACTTATATGTAATACATTCTTAAGGACTAGCTCTGAATTAACACATTTTTCTTTTTCAGAGTCCTTATAGGACAGTTCTTCGAGATAATGCAATACCAACAATATTCGATCTTACCAGTCATTTGAACAATCCACATAGTAGACACAGAAAACGAATAAAAGAATTGGTATGTTGGTGTGCTTTCAGCTTTCCCACTCCCCATTATACTGTGAAATCAAATATAGATGCATTCATGGTAAAATTGGACCAGGTTACTCTCTGTTTCAAAGGTACTAGTATGGGAGATGAATGCTATGATTACCTTTGAAGTAGCGGCATGTAAAATGATTAGTTTGTTTTAGTATTTAAATTGGAAGATCTCGCAGATTTAGCCAGTTGATGCTCATTGACTCGGGCCAAAGTGTGCTGTTAATTACAGGCCACTGGCTCATTCCCTTCCAGGGAAGAAAAACAAAACGCAAAACACTACCTTTCCTTTTCTAATAAGGAAAGTGGAACTGAGGTATGTTTCCAGAATTCAGTACAAAAGGATACAGAAAGGGAAAGTGTAAAAGTAAAGACAATGGGTAGTTTTGCCTGTTAAGTACTGACAAGGTTTAGAAAAAGCTTTTAAATCTCTGTATATGGCATCATTTATGCATGTTTTATATTCCTTTGATACCCTTTAGTTCTGATCATTGAAACCTATCTGCTTTTTGTTGTCTTAGGCCAACAAAATTAAATTACTCAGAATCCTCAGGCCATGGCTTTCTCTTATCGTTACCGCCAGCAAGGCCCTTCCTTTGTGTCTGTTACCTTCCTCCCCTGCCCGTTGCTCTGCGCGCTAGTGTCTTTAATACGTCATTTCAGTCTGCCTGCTGCGTGCTTTTCTCAGTTAACATTCGTGTGACCTCCTCTGTGTTTGCCTTTCATATTTAGATCTTTAATCCATTTGGAGTTTTATTTATGGTGTCCAATAGAGATAAAATTTTACTTTTCTTTTTATAGAGAGAATCAGTTTTCCCGACATGGTCAATTACTCCATCCTTTCTTCCACTGGTATAACATGCCACCTCTGTCATATACAAATGTACATACATGCAGGGCTGATTCTGGGAGCTGTGTTCTGTCCGGTCAGAATATTTATTGGTTTGCAGCTATACCACACTGACTTTGTAACTATGTCTATAACCTATCTTACTTGCAGATAGGGTTATTTCTCAACTCTCCATTTTCAAAGTTGTGGTCCCAGCCATAAATAGGATTTTATATATATATAATGGCTATCAAGTAACACTAATCATTGATAAAACTAAATAAATACTAGTTCTTTGAAAAGACTATTAAAATATTTTTTGGAATGCAGACTAAACATTTGAAAAGATTTCATGGATTTTGTGGCAGTTCTTTAAAAGAAAACATGTACGTTCTTGCTTCGGTTACTTTCTAAATACATTATGGTTTTTGTTGGTGCACATTATGTATTCTGTATGAAATTGTTTCCAGCAATTTGAAGACCCTTTTTTTATTAATCCTAATAGTCTCCTGGGTTTTCTGTGTAGGTGATTATATCATCTACAAATAAGGACAAATTTGCCTCTCGTTCCAGTTCTTTCTTTTAATTTTTCTGTTTCTGTTTTCTGTTTGGTTAAGATCCCTACTACTGTGTTGAACAGTCCCAGTAATTTCACAGCTGCCACTCTTGCCTTGTCCCACGAAGTCTTATGTTTGCTGTGGTATCAAGATAGTTTTTGTGAAGCTAACACAATGCCCTTCATATTCAGAGTTTTTGTCGTAACCTGTTGAACTTATTAAATTCTTTCATTGCATCTATTGAGTAGAAAAGTTTACAATTTTTTTTTTCATTCTTTAATGTGGTGAAAGCACTGATGGGTTTTTTAATGTTGGGCTATGTTAACATTCCCATGAAATGTTGGCCTGTAGTTTTTTTTATGCACTCCAATTATCCAGTTACAGTATCAAGGTTCTGCTAGACTTATGAATTGAATAGCTTTCCTTTTTTTAAAATCTCTTAATTTTTCTAGTAAAATTGTATAAGGTAGATACTATCTGCTCTTGAAAATTAGATTGAATGTTGTAAAACCATCAGAGGGCTTATAGGGGTGGGAAATACTTTGACTGCCATTTCAATTTATTTACTGGTTATCTCTCTCCTGTGTTTTTTATGTTTCCAAAAGTTTATGAACTTTATCTAGGATTTGTAATGCTTGCCTTTCTCTGCTCCTAAAATTATTTTAATAGTCTTTTCAAAGAAATAGTGCTTAGTTTTATCAGTGAATGCAGTACTTGTGAGCTCTTTTATTGGTTTCTTCTTTGAATTGAGGGATTTACTTTTTGGCTCTTTTTTCTAGCTTCTTGGATACTTAGCTGATGCTTATGTACATCAAAGTTATCAGTGTCTCTATAAGTATCTTTTTGCTGTATCTCAATTTTAGACATGTAGTGCTTTCATTGGTCAGCTAGCTGAGTTATTTTGTAATTTCCCATATTTCTTTAACAGAGGATTTTTTTTTTAAGATTTTATTTGTTTATTTTTAGAGAGAAGGGAAGGGAGGGAGAAAGAGAGGGAGAGAAACATCAGTGTGTGGTTGTCTCTTGCGTGCCTCCTCCTGGAGACCTGGCCCGCAACCCAGGCAGGTGCCCTAACTGGGAATGGAACTGGCCACCTTTTGGTTTGCAGACCAGCATGCAGTCCACTGAGCCACACCAGCCGGGGCTAACATAGCATAATTCTTGTTTTTAGATTCCAGTCATGAGTATGTTTTTAAAAACCATTTTGTATTTTTTATTTCAAATGTTATTAAGTGATACATAGAGGATATATACAGTATATGTGATGTTGATTTTTCTAGTTTTTCTTTTTTGCATTTATTATTGCTGTTGAAATCTGTTGCTAGCCTGATTCTTGTTCGTTTTTAGGTGACTTGCCTTTTCTCCCTAAGAATCTTTAGTATTTTTTTAATATTTAACATTTTAATTTTGCTAAACTGCATCTAGATGTGAGGTGTTTTTCAGACTTAAACATTTTTAAGTTCTGAGAAGTCCTCAGTTCTGGCTGCGTTTCCGTACCTCTCTCTGTTTTTCCGGGACTGCTCGTGGGTAAATGCTGACACTACACAGCAGTCCTCTCAGTCAGTTTTCTTCCTAGTCCTGTGTGCCAGGGCGAGGGGCTCCACGCTTCCCTTCCTGCAGCTGTTGCTTTTCTGGGCTCCGCCCCTCCAGGGAACCTTGGCCGCCTACAGGAGGCGCCCTGCTGCAGGTCTGCCGTCCTTGGAACTCCGCAGCCCCTGGGATAAGGAGGGATAGGTTCGGGTTGGCTAGCCTGCTGAAGCATTTCTTCATATCGTGTCATGTGCCTTGCTGCCCGGCAGGTACCTGCTGTTCCCAGCGGTCACTGCTACTGCTGGCTTTCCACCCTGGAACAGTAGTGGGGTGGGTTGTGATCTGACCGTTGGAGTGGGTTAGAGGGAGAGAAAAGGACACAACTAGAAAGTTCTTCCTCATTCTGACCCTCCTGTGCTTGGCTGTCTGTGCTGTATGCATTCATTTATTTTCCTCGCTGGCACTGTGTCACTTTCTGCTTCCCAGGGGTTTCTCCTAGCTATCCTGTTGTGTTCTGGAATCCAGCAGTTCCCTCTTATATGTCACCCCCTGGGTTAGAATGGGGCGGGGAGGGGGTGCGTGACATGTCCCTTTGGATTTGGTCTCAGGTGCCGTGGTGTATACTCGCATGCCTTTTGTTAGCCAGCAAACACTTACAACCCACACTTAAGATGATTTAGGTATAAAGTAAGTTAAATGATGTGTTCGTTTTTCTCTGTTATTTTATTATAAACTCGGAGTCGTTGAGCAAATTAATTTTTTGGTTTTCCCATCTCTCTGTTTGAAGAATGTATTTGTCATAAAAAAAAGGATGCTTATGACTCCAAGTTTGCTTTCTACATGTGAGTCTATATGATACACTGGAGTTTAGTTTTCTTAAAGATGGTTTTTTCTTTTTACTTGTCATTTAGAGTGAAGATGAAATCAGGACACTGAAACAGAAAAAAAGTAAGTGCTAGTGTTAATGACTCAACTTCCGAATGCCTTTTAAAAAGACCTTGACCCCGTAAGAACAAATAAATATGTTTTGTGTCCAAAACCTGCTGTGAGAAAGATGTAAGAGTGTGGTAGGCCTTGCCTTGGGGTTTGGAATTGTCTGTGCGGCTAAAACCTTAGTTTGTCTCTATTGAGTGCCGCTATGCCATATGCTTTGCTCACTGGGTGCTCTCAGTGTGGTGGGGTGGCGGGCTCACAGACAGTGTCCCAGGAGAGGGAAGGAAGAGCAGCAGTCAGGACAGAAGCAGAATCTCTGTCCATCCAGTGGGGAGTGCGTCATAGTTCTTGGTCATCGTTTAAGGAGAAGCGCTGTGGGGACACTTAGCCTTACAGAGGGTGGGAGTCCAGCAGCCTTTCTGCGGGTACCGATGCCTGGTCTGCGTCACTGAGGGCTGAGGACTAGAAGTGGTTTTTGTTCTTACCAGTTATTACTATTCTCCTCCTCTCCCTCCTCCTCCTGTTATTCTAACATAACTTTTTATTGAGTGCTTACTGTGTACCAGGTCATGGTTCTAATTGCCTTCCTTATAGCAATTCATTTAATTCTCACAATAGCCCTGCAGTAAGTACTATGATTTTTCCCCCTTTGTAGATGAGGAGACATGGACTCAGGCAACTGAAGGAGGAAAGGGTGTCCTGTGCAGAAGTAGAGTGGCTTGAAACAGGGTGCCAGGTTTGAGGAGCTGCATTCATTTTGTTGTTGGAGCATCTAATGACCCGTGCTAATTAGGAATGGACCCAGAGGGGCCGCAGAGACCAGAACTTGCCGGGTTGTGTGCAGGACTATGGGCAGGACACTTCACCGCAGGACCTCCGTTTTCCCATCCAAATAGAAGAAATTAGGCTAAGATTTCTGAAAAATGCATGGATATACTTGATATTATATTGGTTTTTATAGGTGTCTCATCTCCCACATAAAAATATAGCTTAATGATTTTATAGAAACAGCATCAGCATGGGCCTTGGAGCCAAACAAGATTGGATTTAAGTTTCACCTCCATCTTTCCAGCTGCATCTGTGACCCTGAGCAGTTTTTTGCTGTCATTTGTCAGGTGGGGTTTTGATACCACCTGTCTATAGAGGGGGTAATGGGATACGTGAAGGTCAACACAGTACCTCATAAATACTGATTCTCTTCCTGTCTCTTTCTGAGAGCATGGACTGTCTCACTACTCTATATGTGATGTGCCTTGTTAGGTTTATAAGAAAGTGTTCCTCTGTTCCAGCAGCATTTACATGTCTTATTTTAATCTCTATTCTAGTCTGTGGTCTAGTGAATGTTAAATAAATTCGTTTGTAGATTTTAAATATTTAAGCAATCAAGAATGATTTTTTTTTTGTTTGTTTGTATAGTTCCTCATAAGCCTGTTTATAAAATTAATTCTTTGTTTTCCAGTTGAGGAAACTTCTGAACAGGAACAAAAACATAAAGAAATAAACAACAGCAATGCGCAGAATCCCAGTGCAGAAGAAGGGGCTGAAGAACATGATGAAGATATTTTACCTCTAACCCTTGAAGAGAAGGAAAACAAAGAATATTTAAAATCTTTATTTGAAATTTTGATTCTTATGGGAAAGCAAAACATACCTCTGGATGGACACGAAGCTGATGAGGTCCCAGAAGGTCTCTTCACTCCTGATAATTTTCAGGCACTGCTGGAGTGCCGGATAAATTCTGGTGAAGAGGTCCTGAGGAAGCGCTTTGAGACGACCGCAGTCAACACGTTGTTCTGTTCGAAAGCACAGCAGAAACAGATGCTAGAGATCTGTGAGAGCTGCATCCGGGAAGAAACCCTCAGGGAAGTGAGAGACTCACACTTCTTCTCCATCCTCACTGACGACGTGGTGGACATCGCGGGGGAAGAGCACCTGCCCGTGTTGGTGAGGTTTGTGGACGAAGCTCATAACCTGAGAGAGGAGTTTGTGGGCTTCCTGCCTTACGAAGCGGATGCCGAAATTTTGGCAATGAAATTTCACACTACGATAACTGAGAAGTGGGGATTAAACATGGAGTATTGTCGTGGCCAGGCTTACATCGTGTCCAGTGGATTTTCTTCCAAGATGAAAGTTGTTGCTTCTAGGCTTTTAGAGAAATATCCCCAAGCTGTCTATACACTCTGCTCTTCTTGTGCCTTAAATATGTGGTTGGCAAAATCGGTACCTGTTACGGGAGTGTCTGTTGCATTAGGAACAATTGAGGAAGTTTGTTCTTTTTTCCATCGATCGCCACAACTGCTTTTAGAGCTCGACAGTGTCATTTCTGTCCTGTTTCAGAACAATGAAGAAAGGGGTAAAGAACTAAAGGAGATCTGCCATTCCCAGTGGACGGGCAGGCACGACGCTTTTGAAATCTTAGTGGACCTCCTCCAAGCACTTGTCTTATGTTTAGATGGAATAAACAGCGACACAAACGTGAGGTGGAACAACTGTATAGCGGGCCGAGCGTTCGTCCTCTGTAGTGCAGTGACAGATTTCGATTTCATTGTTACTATTGTTGTTCTTAAAAATGTTCTGTCTTTTACAAGAGCCTTTGGGAAAAATCTCCAGGGGCAAACTTCTGATGTCTTCTTTGCAGCCAGTAGCTTGACTGCAGTGCTGCATTCACTAAATGAAGTGATGGAAAATATTGAAGTTTATCATGAATTTTGGTTTGAGGAAGCCACCAATTTGGCAACCAAACTTGATATTCAGATGACGCTCCCTGGAAAATTCCGCAGAGCTCATCAAGGGAACCTGGAATCTCAGCTGACATCTGAGAGTTACTATAAAGAAGCTCTAAGTGTTCCAACGGTGGAACACATTATTCAGGAACTGAAAGATATATTCTCAGAACAGCATCTCAAAGCTCTTAAATGCTTATCTCTAGTACCTTCTGTCATGGGACAGCTCAAATTCAATACTTCAGAGGAGCACCATGCTGACATGTACAGAAGCGACTTACCCAATCCTGATACACTCTCAGCTGAGCTGCACTGTTGGAGAATCAAGTGGAAACACAGAGGAAAAGATATAGAGCTTCCATCCACCATTTATGAAGCCCTCCACCTGCCAGACATCAAGTTTTTTCCTAATGTTTATGCATTGCTGAAGGTCCTGTGTATTCTCCCTGTGATGAAGGTTGAGAATGAGCGCTATGAGAACGGGCGAAAGCGTCTCAAAGCATACCTGAGGAACACTTTGACAGACCAAAGGTCAAGTAACTTAGCTTTGCTTAATATAAATTTTGATATAAAACATGATTTAGATTTAATGGTGGACACATACATCAAACTCTATACAACCAAATCAGAGCTTCCTACAGATAATTCAGAAACCATCGAAAATACCTGAGAGACTTTAAAACTAGGTTTTCTCTTATATTTGATATTGAAAAAATCTGTAAGAAATTTGAAAACATCTTATAGAAAAGCTATAAAGTATATGTAGGCTACTTAATCACTGAATATCTTGAGTACATTAGTCTATTTAAATGGCCCCTGTTTGAACTCTCATGCTTTGGAGAACTGACCGGTCTTCTAGAAGACAGCATTGAAAGTGCCACGTGACCTATCTGCGTGATCTCTGCTCATGGCACTTTGGAATTGTTTTCATTAAGTCATTTAGACATAACATTTATTATCACTGTGGGTCCAGTTGTCGGGTATTTGAGTTATCAGTTCTTTGAAGAAGTAAATTCTGAGGAAGTGTGGAAGGAAGGAGTCCATTTTTATAAAATCTTACAGTGAAGCTCACAACTAACCTTGGAATAGCGAGAGTTTTAAGTGTGCTATTAAAAACTGTAATGGACAGTTAAGGGAATTACCAGAGAGTGAAAGAAAAGTGAGCTTGCCAAACAAGGGTTTCAGTGTAGATTTTGTCTTTATTCAATGATCTTAAAGAGGAACAAGATACAGTCAAGGTTGAACGGAAGAGTCTGCCGCTGCTGTTCCCCGTCTGGTCGTTGCTGTTTACATTCCCTCGTCGAGCCCACGTCTTCGTAAGCTTTTTAGCACGTGCAGTCGAACGCTTCTGTTTTACAGTCAAGACGGGATCGGAGGCCATGGGGACTGACAAATGATTTGTCTGTTTTATTCTGTTTCCATGACTATATCTACTGCCTTGTCTTGATTTATAAGGAAAACCTGGAAAACCTACAAAAATGTGTTTTGTGGTTATCTAGGAATAATAGAGAAAATATTGCTGTTATTTTTGGTGAAGAAAATCAATTTTGTATAGTTTATTTCACCGTAAATAAAATGTGAATTTTGTTTAAAGTTCAAGTATTTTATTTTTGGTGGGGACTAAATAGATTCTTCTGGTAAATTCCCTTTTTGAAAATATTTATTACCTTCACAATAAGATAAGTTTATTTATTTACTTTTTGGTTTATGGTATACTACTTGGCGACATTTTAATTAAGGAATTATTAAATGTAAGGTTTATCTAATTTAAAAATTTATATATATATTTACACACACACGTACACACTATATGGCCCCTGATACAAACTGTCAGGGTTTGTGTAATTGTTGCTGGCTAAAATGTAAATGAATGAATGAAATGGCAAGTTTCAGAAAACAGAATGGGGTGTATTTGTGGAGTGCTGCATCTTAATGATATGTAGCAGTGCATTTCCCTGTCATTGACAAACCTGGCAGATATGTCAAATCATGACACATTACCAATGCAGGTCATAAAGATGTCAGAGTTTATGCTCTAGCCAGAACTCTGAGAGGTATCTCTGTCATTGGCAGAAAGAACTGATCCAGGTCCATGATGGCAGGATGACAGTGGAGGAGACACAGCTGGCCTTTTTTCATTAGTTACCTGTTACTGCTTAACAACATCCCCAAACTTAATGACTTTAAAAAACAGTTTATCATTTCTCACAGTTTTGTGGCTTGGTTCAGTGGTTCACCTGGGCTCTCTGCATTCAGCCAGCAGATTGGCTGGGGGCTGGGTGGAACAGCTGGCCCTCTCCGTGTGGTCCTTCACCTTGGGCTTACTGCCTGATGGTCTCAGCACCGAGGAGACAGAGGCAGTGGTGTCCAAGCCTCTGCTCAAGGACTGACAGAACGTTGCTTTCACCACATTCTTTCGGTCAGAGCAAGTCACAAGGCTGGTCCAGATTTAAAGCGTAATGAAACAGACTCATCTTGATTGGAGGAGCTGCAAAATATGGCCCCATTTTCAGTCTACCATAATAATGTACCCAAGACATTCATGCAACAGTCATTGGTTAACAAGCGCATTTTAAAATGCACATCATTTTTCCTTATGATTCCTGTATGTTTTTTAAGTTAAAAGCTTAAAAACCTGAATTTGTTAAAAGGCATGTTCACAAGCTCTGATCTTGGAAGGTAGATTGAGCCAGTGATTGTCTCCCCACAGATAAAACAAAGATTGTCATTTTTGCAAAATTAGTTAGAACGTGGTAGGTGTAGTGGCTATTTCATGAATTTTAGTTGAATGCTTACTGTGTGCTAGGCCTCTTGGTTAAGTTCTAGCAATGACAGCTGTACTTCTTACACTCACAGAGTTTATGGTTGTTAGTTATAACTACACACACTACATAAAGTGAAGTGAATCAGATTATTGATATTAAAGGGAGAGAAAATGCCATATAGGTGTCCATAAAAACCTTGTGCAGTTCTAAAGAAATTCTATGTCATCTAAACAGCAAAATATACTAGGAAATATATTCAAGATTTAGCATATCTAATTACAAAAGTTTGGTTTTGACATATCCACTCATTTTTGGAAAAACAAAGTTGCACAGTTGAAGTCTAACATAGAATTTGTTACTTGTAAGATAAATGAGAACTTTAAATGCTTTATTAATAATTTTATGTAATTGTTATTGTTAACAATAATCCTGTAAGATAAGTAGTAGATTGAGTTGAAAGAGACCCTCCTTGAGGCGTTCCTCTGCAGTAACATTTGGATCTGGTTTTTGTTGCATATTAGGGGCAGCTACTTTTTAAGCACTATTTAAAGTGAGAAATCCATATAGAACAGGAAAATTGGACTTGCAGTGTTTATTAATAGTTATCGTTGATAGCCTACAAAGCACTTTGGATGTATCATTCAAGTTCTCAGAGAGACTCAGGCAAGTATCTCCATTTTTCAGTTGAGAAATCAAACTCACAGAGGTAAATGAACTGTCCCAAACCGTATAGCTAATAAGTGCCAGAGCCAGGTACTTCAGTCCTTCAATCTTAAAATTGTGAGAGCCACTTTGTTCTTAAGTTAGTAAAAGAGATAGGCTCCTTTTATGTTCTTGCTTTATCCATGGCCAGCTTTCAGCACCGCATCCCGAAATGCTCGTTCTAGTCCACGTGGGTTCCTTAAAAAAAAAAACAAGCCTGAAACTTCTGAGACTTTACGAACTGGGGTAGAAATGCTGCCGCCTTTGTTTGGCTGCCAGGGCACCACCACAAAGGAGTGTACATCCAGGTCCATTTCTTTCATGAGGGTGTTGCAGCTGTCTTGCTCTAATCAAACGCTCCTCTGTAGCCAGAAAAAACAAAGTAATTTTTAGCACAGATTAGCATAAAAATCTCTACTAGAGCAGTTTCAGGAAACAATTACTAGCTTAGAAACAATAAGGATGATCTACAGGTTGGCTAAAATGGCAGTTAATTTCTAGACTTTTTGAAATGCCCCTTATTTCTCACCATGAATACTGTATAAATGGAATACACTACCTGCCACTGTATTTGGTTTCATAAATTATTTAGACAGGGTGAACAACAGACTTCAAAACTAAATAGAGGTAGTAAATCTGCCCTCTTTAATGAGTTTGAATTTACAGTAGTAGTTTAAACATCTGGAAGTTTAAAGTCTTAATTCGTTCCAAATGTGCAGCAAGGATATACTGCGAAGAGGATATTGTAATTGCAGGATCAAGAGAACTACTGTTGACTCGACCTGAAGCCTTTCTAATTTTCTCTCTGTACATTAATCATATAAAACTTAAGAGGCTGACAGTTCAAAAAGAAGAGATGGGCCCATATATCTAAGTTGGCACACTTATAGAAGGGTAGCTTTTAAAAGAGGCCATTATTATAATGGATGAGACTTAAATGCTTTTAACTAACACATCTAGGATGCTACCAGATAGTGCTAATGTTCTTTGTTCTGTGCTTTTTTACTTAAGAATATAAGGTAGGTGTTTTAAAAATTGTTATTAAAACTGGACTTAGAGGAGTCAAACTTTGACTTCTAAATTGTAATTTTGATTAATGCATCTGTAATCCAAGAATCTGGTCTGCAGCCAGCATCTGGCATGAAACCAAGCATTCATATAGTATGCACTTACTGAGTCCCTACTGAATACTTGTTAGGTGGTTGCTTAATTTTCTTTCAGCAAAGCAGGATTACGGCAGCAGGAATGGTCATCACTGCAGAGCAGCTGCTACTTAGAGAGTGCGCTCATTTAAACTTCTCCATCCTGTGAAAAACGTACTAGGATCCCTGTTTTTTCATGTAAAAACCAAGAATCGGGTCACACAGCTAGTGAAAGGGGGAACCTTGATTCTAATGTGGTGTAAAGATTTACAAGTCTAGTTTCTTGTCTCATTTGCTTTTCATTCGGATTTTGAATAGTGCATTGAACACCTCTGGCGCTCAATGGAAATTCAGCCACAGGCATGAGGTGGTGTCACAGATACAAAGATGAATGAGATGAAGCCCGTGCGGGAATGCAAAGGTAAGACTGAGCCCACACCTCAGTGAACTGAGTCGCGTTGGGGAGCCAGGCATGAAGCGGGATCTGCCGGGGGCGGGAATAAAGATACGGGAATCAAGTAATTGATTCAACCAGAGTGCTTTGAGAGTAAGGATGCACTCTGGTTGTGCCAGAACAACAGATAAACCAGAACTTACAGCCAGAGGGAGCCCAAGGCGTGAAGGGGGCGTGGAGGAGAGAGCCCTACCTGACTAGAGGAGGTGATGCCCTGGCTGCTCTGAGAGTTGTGAAGTGCGACGTGCTCTTGTTCCTTACACCTTCATACCTCAGCTTAGGTGTCGCATTGTCTAGGGGCTACCCTGTCCCTGAAATCGGAGTCGACTGGTCTTCCTTGTATTCCAGGTTCACCGGACTGCTCCACCAGGTGGAAGTCAGTGTCAAACATAAGTCAAAGGGTAGGCAACAGCCTTTGCAGAGACCTAGAAAACAGTATTTGTAGCCATATATATTAACTCATTTAATGAATGAACGATAGTTCATCACCAGCATTGCCAGTGAGAGGTCTAGTGGGATAGTTTTGAAGCTGCTGAGAAATTGACACCTTTAAAATGGTGTATGGATTTCATGATCCCATATGTTTTAAAGTAAGTCTCACTTCTCAATGAAAATGTGACTGTTATCTTAGTATTAGAAATATATCCATATAATGTGATTCATTTCCCCCCCAAAAGACCAGATGGTTATTACAACATTCAACATAGTACTTCCTTTTCAAACCAGTATTACATACGTTAAACTAAAATCTGCGTGGTACCGGAGTTTTAGAGCAGTGAGTTACACAGGTGAGTCCTCATCTGAGAGGGCTGGGCAGGACACCTTGCCTGCGACCACCCCACTCGGTGGTGGCAGAGGCCAGGGAGAGCAGAAGTGTCCCGACAGTGCTCCGTCACACCTCACAGATGGAGCTGAAGATGGAAAGCCGAAAGAATCATTTCTTGGCAAGTGAGCAGTGTTCACCCTTAAAACTTATTAATGTAAACGGTAATCCCATAAGTATGTCAGCTTTATAGGAGAGAGATTTATTAAACAGGCCAGGGTCTGGGGTTAGTTCTTGGCACGTTTCTGTTTTGAGTTACCGTAACATTTTGGTTTTAAAAATATTTGGTATTGCTCACATCTTATTTGGTGAATTCCTAGTCTTGGTATGATTATTTTTCTTTGGAAGAGTACATGTGGTTAGATTGTGGATTTGCAAAGCTGTTTTCCTAAAAAATGAGATGTTGAAAGCTTTCCATATAATTGCATCTTGTGGGATTTAGACTTCCTTTTATTAATAGCAATTACTATATGTTGAGTGCTTACTAAGTACCAAGTGTCACATTAGGTACTTTGTATGAATCATTTCATTTAAGCTCACAATTACCTGACACAGTAGGTGTGGCCATCCTCATTTTTTAGATCCAGAAGTGATTTGTCCTAGGCCATTCAGTGGTGGAATGGGGTTCAAACCCTGACCAATTGACCCTGGTAGACCAGAAGTGCAAATACCCACCTTTTAAATAATGTGCATGAAAAAACTGGGGAGCAAGTACACCAAAATACCGGTGTTTGTCTCTAGGTGGTGGGAGTGTGAGAACTTACCAGTTTTCCTTTGACATTTATGTTGTCCAAATTTTCTATAGCATAGATATTCTTTCCATCTTGGAAAGGATTACATAACATTCTGAAATAAAAAATTCAAGATTAGTTGCATGAAAACATTTTTCTTCCAGAATATTTGTTACTTTTTCCCATTCCACTTAACACATCATGCCAGGTGTCATCCCGTGTGTTGGGACTACAAAGGTAAGCCACTGACCTAGTGGCAAGTGGTTAGGTCGCTGATGCTTCAAGCCCAGCTCAAGTGTCTTTCACCAGTGCACCCCCATCTCTCGCCCCAGTTATTTTTCACCACATCTGTTGCCACCCAAGTTCAGACCACTGCCCTATCTCACTTCATCTTTCCCTCAAGTTTACTTTCCACCCAATAAGCAGAGTGGGCACGGACCTCCTTTCAGACCCATTCAGTGATGTTAGACCAGAATCCAAGTTCCAACCGTGACTTTAAGGCCCTAGGGATCTGGTCTGTGCTGACCGCTGGCCGCATCTGCTAGTGGTCTGGTTCTCTCCCACCAGTCGTCGTGGTCATTTGTTTCTTCCACTCGCCAAGTTCATCCACACAACCTTGTGCAAGACCTTTACACTTGCTGTGCCTTGAAAGCTGTTAACCCACGTAGCTCCTGGCTCATTTTTTGTATCACTGAGATCTTTGCTTAATTATTCTATCCACAGAGAAGCTTCTCTGCTACCTTTTCAAAACTAGCCTCCCACTGCCTTTACTAGAAATGCCTTGTCCTTCTGCACTAGTGTACAAGTTCTGCAAGGGCTGGGGCCTTGTCGTGCTCACCGAGGTTGTGCCCCACTGCCTTTAACAACGCCTGGCATGCAGGAGGCGCTCCACGGTGGTTGAACGGAAGGACGAATGATGTGTTCTACGGTAATGGGAAATTCAGAGTGACAGATGGATTCAGAGGAGGGGAAAGCAACTAGAGGTGAGGATGGAAAGGTATTTAGGGGCCAGCCCATGAAAACCCTCAAAATTCCTGCTCAGGAGTTGGCCAGCACCTACGGTTGGGGGGATGCTCCGAGAAATGCTGAGCCTTGACCTCTTCCCTGAGTGAGCTGGCCACAGGAGCAGAGTTCTTCACAGGGGGGCGTGTATGGCAAAGTCCAGCCGAAGTTTCTGGGCATATTTAGAAAATGAGAGCATGGTTGAACTAAAAAGTGAAACCCACATTGGTCACTGTTAATTATAACTAATAACATCTGTGATTTGTGTAGTCCTTCTTCCGAAGTATTCCAAGTCTTGAGACATGATCCCTTTGGTCCCTCCAGGTCCTGCCACAAGAATGACCTTGGCAGGTGACTCGCCATCCTCCCCGGCCACGCGATGCCTCCTTTTTATCACCATTTTACCTCTTCCTTTCCAAGCCAAGTAATTCTGTCTTGTTCTCTTTTTCTTCTCTTCCTTTCTCAAACCACAACCCATATAATTTTCATTGCCCTCTTTAGAAGCTGCTTGTGTCTCAGCTCCAGCCTTTTTATAGAGAAGGGGAGCAGCCCTGAGCCAGGGTGGAGGCAGGGATGTGCACGTTACAGAACACGTGCACCTCTGTCACAGGGGCATTTCCCCTGGACCGCAGTTCCTTTCCCAGCTTCGCAGTCTCCCGGGAAGATAGGCGACAGAACACAGAGGTGACTGCTGGTGCTTTAAATCACCAGTGACCTCAGTGCTCACTTGATGTGAAAGTCCCTACCTGTAGCATAAGGTTTATCAGGGTGCTTGAATAATAGACTAAGATACTGATTTCTATTATGCTTCGTATAACGATGCTTATGCTTGGAAAGGAATCGAATACTTACTGAGTGCCTCCTGTATGCCAGGCACTGTGCGACTGTGTGTATAATCTCATTTAAGACTCATTTGGATGAGGTTGGTCCATTATTTCCATGAGAGAGCTGAGTTTCTGAGAAATGACTCGCCAGAGCCCATGCCTTTGCACTGCACCCCACAGCCAGCCTCACCCTTCCACTGCACCAAGGGTCTTCACAGACGTTACGTCATTTCAGTCTTCATAACAAGCTGTGAGATTGGTGGTGTTGTCCCCCACTGACTTTCCAAAATGTAGCACCACTGGAACTCAACGTTCCTGCACCTCTGTGGCTCTGAGTCAAAGTCTAGTGCTTGGGGCAGGGGCCTATGTATGTCACGTGCTAGATGAGGGACTTGAGTCCAGCTCTAGAAGAGTTAAAACACTGGTGGGCTATCCTGGAGCAGCCAGACCACAACCCCTGTGACATCAATGAGAGCAGAGACATGGGTGCTCTTTCTCTCGGGGAGGCTTGGAAGAGGCTGCTGTCCCCTTCCCACTGGAGAGAGTGGAGGCAGGCCGGGCAGGACCTGGAAGCATCAGAGAGAAGGTGCAGGGTTGGACACACCAGCAGCAGGGAAAGCGCAGAGGTCTGCTGTGAGGAGACCCCATCTGAGCTCTGCCACGTGGGGGCTGTGGGGCCCTGGGTGCGCACTTCACCTCCCTGAGCTTGGACATCTCAGTGCTCATTGGGCAACCATGGGCAGACCTCACCACTGTGGGGAGCGCTGCTTTCTCAAAGGTTATGGATGTGGTTGACTAGCCCAGAACAAGCAGCAGTACTGATGTGAAGAACCTGGAGACTCGCTTCTCTTTCCTGTTCTTGAGAAAGAGGTGAGGCAAGTTGTTGCCTCTCTGGGCCCGCTCTCGTCTGTAAAGCCAGATGAGATGCTAACATCGCCCACAGTTGCAGACAAAGTGTTTAGTCGGCTATGTATTCTATCATGTCATTGAAATGCTCTGGTAGGAAAAAGCTTCTAGATGAAATTGGAAAAGAATGAGCTTCATGCCAAAGGACCTGGCAAGGCTTCTTAGAGGAGTGTGGTACGAGCTAGGTCAGGAAGGCCAGATAGGGGTCAGCACTGGGGAAGGGTGCAGAGTCTGGGTGTGGCTGGGGCAGAGGCCCAGGCACCCTCCCGGAACGGGGAGGGCTGCTGCCCTCTTTCCCGCGCATCTGACTCTGTCAGCATCTCCCACAGTCAGAGCTGCGGACCTCAATTAGTAATTAAATAGCAGCTTTTAGGGAAATAAAAAATATTTCTCCTGTCAGCACACAATTGTTTTAAGTTGCATCTCAGTTTCAAAATTATTAAATTGTGGGGCAAAAGTGTATCTTAGAATTGAGAAAATACATATGTCACTTCAGAATGAATACTACCAAAAAAAAAAAGTTCACCTTGTGGACCGTGACACCGACATTCCTGTCCCGTTCTCCCACACACCAGCTCTGTTGTTCTGGGCGCTCGCTGGATTTCCCCAAGCATCGATTCCTTTTCTAAATGGTCTGTGAAGTGCCTGGACATAGAAGGTGAGCAGTTAAGATTGTTTGAATCTGAACATTGATTCATTTTGGTAAGGCCTACAGAATACGTTTTGCCTAAAATTAGGGGTTGTCATAGGTTTTTAAAGCCCTATATATGTTGTCATTTTAGGATCATATAACACAGAACAGTGATTCTCAACCAAGGGCAACTTTTTTTTAATACTCATCTGAGAACATTTTTTATTGCTTTTAGAGAGAGGAAGGGAGGGAGAGAGGGAGAGGAACATCAGTGTGTGAGGGAAACACCAACTGGTTGCCTTTCCTATAGAACACACAGCTCAGGCACGTGCCCCTCCTGGGAATCAAGCCCCGACCTTTCCCTTTCTGTTCGCAGGGAGACGCCCAACCAACCGGGCCACACTGGCCAGGGCTCAGCCTGGGGCACCTGTAACCTCCCCGTGTTTGGAGGCCTTTTTGGTGGTCACAGCTTTTCGGCTGCAGTGGGGGGAGGGGAAGCTACTGCAATGTATGGGGCAGCCCCCAGAACAAAGGCTTTTCTGGCCCCAAATGTTTATGACTTGAGGCTGAGAAACCCTGACATAGAAATTAAGAGCGTTGGTTGCAGAGCCCAGTTCTCTGGTTTCGACCCCTAGCTGTGTATCCTTGGATCAATTATTTGACCTCTGTCATCTGAGACAGGAATAATAAATTTTCCGCCACATAGGGTAGCTGGGGGGGCAACTAGAACTTAGTGCAGAAAGAGCATTTCCCGTGGAGACTGACTTCCAGGAGGCACCCGGTTAAGTGTCAGATTTTCAGTCATTGACAAAGCACTAGACTTCGTGAAAATCACTGATGACTGGCACGGGGAACGCAGATAAATTACTTAACTCCTCGCGCCTCAGTTTCTCATGCCTCCGCATACACAGAAAAAGCAGTGTGGAGAGCAAATGAAATCAAGGAAGCAGTAGGAAATCTTACAGACACACTTATATAATTATTATTGCCTCAGACTGTAGTAAGAGAATGATCTGGGGCAAAGCAATAAACTCCTCTGGGCCAGGCTACAGCTCAGCTGCAGGGACAGCCAGAGAGAGAGGCCCTGCTCAGAGCATCGTGCCGTAGGCCCAGCAGTGGATTTCGCCTTAAGTACATCCTCAGCTGTGAGTCCAGGAAGTTGCCTTTATTGCGCTGTTATGTGCAAACTGCGCTCCAGCTTCACATACCTCTTCCCCCAGAGGAGCGCTGGCCAATCAGCATACACGCCTGCTCTGCAGGCTCTAACCTCAGGGAAAAACGACAGCTTAGAAGAAAAGAGAGTGTCCTGCTCTACCTCTGTCTTCCCTGGTAGCTCTCAGGTAGAAAATGTGAATTGCTGGATGGGACTCCGCGGCTGGCTGGAGTCCTAGCTTTAACCACACAGGACTGAGTGAGGAGTATCATTATCTTTGACAATTATGTTAGGGAACAGTTATCTAGAAGGATCGTGTCAAGCAAGTTACATAAATAAGTAATTCTCAGAACAACCTTGTGAAATTTTGAGTATTTTGCCTGTAGTGCTGATAAGATCACTGAGGCTCAGAGATGTTAAGTAACTTGCCCAAGAATGCACAGAGCCAGATCCATATCACTTGACCGGCATGCTGTAGTACTACAAGCCAGAATGAGCAGAGCCAAGCAAACACTAGGCAGTTAATATTTGTTCATTGGGATTAATGAGTGAATGCCCAAGGGCAAATCACAAAGTAGCTTGCCCCTTCTCCAGCTCTGTCTATGTCTGCCTCTCACCGCTTCACCCCCTCTCCTTGTCTGGGCCCCCAGTGCTGGCTCACTCTTGCCAAGGGCTCAGCACCCTCTTGGCAGCAAGTGAAACTGTTTTAAGGGACCTTCAGTGACAGCTGCAGAGCCTAGCCTTTCCCACTATTGCATCTGGCGAGCCTGCTCTGCCGAGGCCTGAGGGGGGGTTGGGGACACAGATCTGAGTCATCTCCAGCACCTGATCTGAGGCGGGCCCACATTTGTGGGAGGTGGGGTAGGGCAGTGAGAGGGGAAGCTGCCAAGAAAACTGTCTAGTTAACAGGCAATGATAAATGCAACCTTCGTCCTGGCTGGTTTGGCTCGGTTGGTCAGGGCACATGCCTAGGTTGCAGGTTCAGTCCTGGGTCAAGTACGGAAGGGAGCTGATCAATTTCTCCCTTTCTCCTTCCCTTCCTCTCTCTAAAATCAATTTAAAAAAAATAAAAAAGCAACCTGTGAAGACTCAGGGGAGCTGTCCCTGGGGGTGAGGCTGCTTTTGAAATTTGCATACCTGTATTTGGGTTTTTTTTCCTTTTTCTTGGAAATTTAGATATTTGATAATTAGATATTTAGATATTTGATCATTTTTAGGAGAGAAAGTATTGATTTATACTAAATACTTAAAAGTATCATTAATTATTAAAAAGAAAAGGTTAAAAAATAAAAAATCTAGTATCACTGTTAATATGCTAATATGTCAACCCATATCTTTTTATTACTTTATGTATGCATATATTGATGTATACTTTTAAAAACTAGCACTGTGTGGTTATACACCGATTTAAAATTGCATACCTGTATTTGGCATAGACGGAGCCACGGCTGCCTTTTCCCATCCATCCCGATGTGTCCTTCGTCCAGTGTCCTGACTCCAAACAAACGAAAACTAAGGGATTGTCTCTCTCTAGCAGCTCAGAGTCAGCACTGGGAAAACGGGATTAAGAAAATGCTGCTAAGTACCTACTTTGTGCCCGGTACTTTCATCTATAGGTACTTTGTTTAACTTAATACTGTTAAGTAGCCGTAAAGATAGGCATATCCATGGTGCAGTCAGGGAGAAGGACATTTAAAGAGGTTGGATAATTTGCTGAAGGTTCCAGAGGAACTGGCCTGTAAGGACAGACGGGTCAATTGGCCCCGTTCTGTTTTGGATCCCTGTGCAGGCCCCCTTCGTTCGGCCTCTGAGCGGGACCATATTGGGTGTCCGGTTTGCTGCAGTGTCCGGCTGGAGAATGAGGACAGCCCAGTCTGTGCAGACCCCCACAGTGCTTCGGTGAAAACAACTCGGGGAGGGGGTACCTACTTCCCCTGGAGTGCTGTGGGGCAATCCAAAGGGCAGAGATGCCCCCAGATCCACATTCAGAAGAGGCAGGGGTGAGTGCCCAAGGAAGAGGCTTAGGAGAGGGAGCTGTCTGTCCCTGGGACCGCCCGAGAGTATGCCAACAAGCTGCTCTGGGACCCTCTGGGCGGAGCTGAAGTTCTGCCTATGCCACCCGCGATGACTGGAACGGCGGACACGGGCACACAAGCCATCGCAGCGCCCAGCCACTGACCCAACCACAGCCATCCCCACTAATCTTGCTCAGTCTGACCCTCCGCCTAACTGTCCCTCTAGCCCTCTCTCCTCCTTCCCTCTGTCATTCCCCTACTGCACTCAGCAATATCTTCTTCCTTTCAACAAGTGCCTGGGGACACTTGCCAGGCATCTCTAGAATTTTGCCAGCATCTAAGAAGACTTCATCGGGGTCCAGAAAGCATGAGGCCCAAGCCTTGACAGAGGAGCTAGAACTTGGGCCGGCAGAAATGTGTTAAAACAAAGCCCAGTCCAGATGGAAGGAATGGTGTGAGCAAAGGCAGAGAAGATGTAAAATCTGGGAGAAGTGTGACCAATAATTTGTCATCTACTTTGGCAGGACAGTGTCTCCCAAGAATATCTGACCGCGGAGCATCTCAAGAAATCGGAGGCCTGAGGAATGCACTTCAGGAAATGCTGCGGTGTAGTGTGTGTGGGGAGAATACGCAGGTGAAGACATTTGCACGCGTTCCTAGGGGTGCTGATTCCAGAATGCAAGCCCCCAGAGGTGCTCTGGGGGAACACGGTCCTTCAATAAGCGTGGGAAGCACCATGTACAGTGTCCTCCTCGGGATTCATGAGACACAGCAGCATATTAAAGTCCCCAAATCCTGCAACAAAGGCACTTGAACTTTGCTTAACCCTGCATGGACCAAACTCACCACAAATCCTTTTGTTTCAGGGAACATCTTTATTTGGGGGCCTAGGGGATGAGTATTTTTTAAGTTAGCATGTGCTTGCGGTATGAGTACATTTCAAACGGGGCAATGGGGTGTGCTGTGTCAAGTTTCCCCCACCCCCACCTTGGCGCCCTGAGGCCCGTTCTCTTCTCCCGCAGGCAGTCATTTGTAGCGCTCCTGTGCCCTCCCACAGGTTCTAGGCTCCATAGGACGCCTGTGCGTGCTTGCTTTTCAAAATTCACATTGACGCAGCTGGTCAGCATACCTTTCGTGCATGTGTACTCCATCCTGGGGACTCGGCCTGTGTGTTTAGCTGTTCCTCCAGTGATGGGTATCGAGATGGTTCTCATCTTTTCTTCATCTAAACCTGAGGCTGGCAAACTGTGGCCTGCTGGCTACATCCGGCCCACTGCCTGTTTTTGTAGTAATGAGCTTGTATGGTCTTCAGGCTTAAAGTAGTCACTTTCTGGACTCATAACTCTAAACAATGCTGCAGTGAAAATCCCTACCCATTATCGCACACATGTGGGGTAGATCTCATAAATATCATCCTGTTTGATCTAAGCCAGTCTGAGGGGCGTAACTCAAAAAAGTGCATTTCACTGTTACTTTAGTTGATCTTTCTTCAGTTTTGAGTGAGGTTAAGTATCTTTTCAGAGGTGTAAAAATGTTTTTCTCTTTTTCGTAAATTTTGTTTTTTCCCAATTGGATGAAGAAGACGAACAAAGACATTTTATTGCTTTATAAAAATATTAAAGGAATTCGTACTTTGTCTGACTTGTATGTAAGTGTTACCTCCATTTCTCATTTGTCTGACTTTGTTTATTGCTCCTTCTTTTTTTTTTTTAAGATTTTATTTATTTATTTTCAGAGAGAGGAGAAGGGAGAGAGAAAGAGCAATGTATGGTTGCCTATCACATGGCCCTCACCGGGGACCTGGCCCACAACCCAGGCATGTGTCCCGATTGGGAATCGAACCGGGACCTTCTGGTTCCCAGCCTGCGTTCAATCCACTGAGCTACACCAGCCGGGCTTATTGCTCCTTATTTTCATGCAGAATGTTCACTTCTCAGTGAAGTGAAGGTGGGTTCAGGTGCTGACAGAAAAGAAAATAGGGGGACCCAGGCCTGGTTTTGTCTTCGGAGCCCCTCCCAGGCCATGGGTGGGCCCTGGGAATCCGGTGGCCAATGAGAAAGGCAGAGGTTCTGCCAGGGTACCAGAGATGAATGAGTGGGCCAGTGCTCAGTGAGAATGTCACAGGGCCACTCCCCCCCCGCTGGACTTGAAGAATGAGGGGTCCGGGCTGCAAGGGCAGAGTTCTGAGTGGTGACTGGTACAAGGCTGCACCTCAGAGACATGGAGGTTTCAGAGCTCCGGTTCCTGGAGCCCAGGCCGTCCCTGGTGGCCGTGAGGCACCTGGCACAGACGTGTCAGGGGATGGAAGTGCAAGGACAGAGTCCAAGGGGTCTCCTTTAGTCCCTGAGGAGACAGAAAGCTGCTCTACTAGGGCCTTCCCAAGGCAGGGATTTCGTCTCTTTAAATGGAAGGAGAAAGTAAGTCTCAGGGGTGAAGCCGGCAGGCCGCGGAGACTTAGGGGTCTGAGTGATTCGGGCGGGCCAGGGTGGCCATGAAGTGTCACTCTAACAGCAGGAGAGGGTGGGAGGACAGCCTGACCCTTCCTTGAGTGAAGGTCTCTCCCAGTCCTTCCCCTGCCCTGGCCCTCTTCACACCTCTCCAGAGCATCAAAGGGACAGAGAGCCACAGTGTAAAGGCAGCCTAGGAGGGGGGAGGGGGCTGGAAGGAGATGTGACGGAAAGAGGAACTGAGACCAAACCTTGGGCCTTGAGTGTCAGGCTAAGGCTGCCAGAGATTGCGGGAGGTGATGGGGGCCAGGAGCCTGGGAGCTGCTCCCCAGCCTGAAGCCCTATGCCCAGGGCTCCTTGCGTGCGATGGCAAGGATGCAGGGGGAGCGGTGCTGAGAGCCAAGAGCTCACAAAGATTCCGCTGTGCTTGGCCAAGCCTCCTCCAGCGCCTGCTTGCCTGGTTGGAGGGAAGGATCTGATTTAGGAAGGTGGCTGCCTGGGGCTCAGGGCCAGGCCTGCTGGCTGCCAGCCCAGCCCAGCACCCCCACCCCACACTTCCCATCCCTGGGCCTCCTCGTTCCTCGTTATTTTGGTGCTCCTGGTTAGACCCAAGTAGGATTCCACAGTCTTGAAGACTTACCAGATACCAGGGGCTAGTTCTCCCCTGAGGCCCAGTAGGGAGCCACAGGACTGACCCAGGAGAAATAAATGCATGGAAGCTGAGCAGTGGGCATCTATAGGCTTCACATTTATTCCTCCCAGCCAGGTAGGCATTATCATCTCCATTTTACAGGTGAGAAAAGGGCATTCTAGAAAGACTAAGCAATTTGCCCAGGGTCGCATAGTGACTCAGTGGTGGGGCCAGAATTCTAACCCAGCTCAGCCCTGCCTACGAATCTAATTTGTACTTGACCCCTACCCTGCTCTGTGCAGGAAATGACCTTGTGTCATGGCAGAGTCGGGGGTGGGGGTGGGTCTCATGAACACTGACCTTATCTGCATTTTCTGTGCTAAAGCTTATGACCCTCACAAGCAGCCCTGGAGGGTCAGTAACGTTCCTCTCACTGTAATAATGGAAGCCCAGGGAAGCTGAACAACTTGCCGAAGGTCACACAGCTTATGGCAGAGGGTAGGATAGGTTGGGGTGGGAGGGAGGGAGCTAGCCAAGGAACAACAGGAATTTTCAAGAAGTCCAGGGTGCTGGACTGAAGATCGGGAATATCCCTGGAAGCTGCAGTTTGAAGGCTGAGTCAGAGGGTGGTCCCGGAGTACTCAGCCCTGACCTTCTGGTGGCCCCGCACCCGCCAGAAGAGCGGCTCTTAAAGGTTGGGCTCCGGCCTGCCTGGCCAGGTGCGCTCCACATGTGACCTTCAGCAAGAAAGGGCCTTTGTTGGGCCCATTTCCTCTTCTATCAGACGAGGGCAGCCGGACCAGATCTTTGACTTTCTTTCTAAGCACTGGCACCTTTCTTTAAAATTATCTTAAGCTGAACCGTAATAATCTTTCACCCATTCGACAAATATTTGTTGAGACCTTCCAGGTGCCTGGAACGTAGGGTCGACTGGATTTTCTTCCTGCTTCATGGCACTCTGACGTGTGGTAGAGAAATTCAGGGTCCCCGACCCTCTGCTCAGGGAAGGAATTGGCCACCTGGGCTGCCAAGGGGCCACTGCCTCCTGTGCAGGTCAGCCACGACAGGGCTGACCTGAAGGGCTCAGCGTCTGTGCTGACGCGAGCCTTAGAGACACTCACCTACAACCGGCCGTTTCACAGGTTAGGTGACAAGGTCCCAAAGAGCAGACCAGGCCACGGTTCCCAAAGCAGCCTCTTTATGGAGTCCTTCATCCAAGAGGCTTTGTGGAATCCTCGGAGACTGGGCACGTTTTGGATGAGAGAGCAGCAGGGAGGAGGATGGACCGAGCACAGCCCCCAGGTGGGAGAGAAGCCTCTCACGAGGCCAGTCCCACCCTTTCCCCTGCTGCCTGGCAGAGCCTTCCAAACAACCGCCCGTCCTCCTGCCCCACCCTCAGCCCAGAGCCGGGGTGTCAGCCTGGGTTTGGTGACAGCAGCCCTGAAGGAGGTGTTAGGTGGCTGAAGCCCTCCATTGTAGAAGCTCTGGCATCTTCTCTGAGCCCAGACTTGCCGAGTTGTCCTCCCGCCAAGCTGTAGAGTGGCTGGCTCCTGAGGGGGACCCTCTCCAGGCAGGTAACTTGATCGTCTGCAGCCCAGCACCAGCCCAGCTCCGCGGGGAGCCCTGACGACTTCTTGGTGACAAGGCAGCACCTGGGAGCAGCTTTCAGGTTCGGAAGAAGAAGCTGCTGCCAGGAGCCCCAGAGCCAGGGAGGGTAGCGAGAGGTCCAGGCTCCAGCCCCGAGTTTTCACTGACCTGCTGTGTGACAGAAGGGTGGTCCCCAAGAGCTTGTGGATGGACTGACTGGCCAGGGTCTCTGACAAAAGTCCGCCTGGTCTGAAGCATCCCTTTCAGGTGAAGGTCTGACTACTCTGTACTGGGTGACCAGGGTGCGTGCTGGCTCTGTGTCCCACCACCCAGCCTGCTGCCCCTTCAAGAGCAGGAGCTGGGGACTTCTGTCTTTGTCCTCAGCCTCTCTTAGCTCCCGCGGAACGTTCGGATTCAGTGGCTTCCATTTTCCTCAAGATAACCAAGTGAAACAGGTTCTTCCTGTACAGCTGCGACAATGCTTAAGAACAGGCTGGAAACAGAACTCCGTTTCACCTCGGAATCCTACACTGACGAAACCAATGTGTAAGTAATGTTGTGAAATAAAGCTTTGATTTCTCCCCCGGAAATTTTTTTA
Source organism: Micronycteris hirsuta (assembly GCA_004026765.1). Taxonomy (NCBI): domain Eukaryota; kingdom Metazoa; phylum Chordata; class Mammalia; order Chiroptera; family Phyllostomidae; genus Micronycteris; species Micronycteris hirsuta. The sequence goes on from PVJI01001358.1 coordinate 121,192, forward strand.
TTACTATTATACACGTAAAGTATGCTATTTGTAAAGTCACCATGCCCCCCTTTTAACATTTTTTATACAGTCTACCATGAATAAGTCAGTAGAGGTTCCACTCTCCCACAGATGCATCTGAGAAGAGCCCAGGGCCATTGAACTGGCCAACGTCAGAACGCCGTCCCATCTCTTGTCCCAGCCAGAGTGCACACCTTCATGTCGTTCATGTCTATTGATTGTCCTTTACTGAAATTGTGCCTTTCCCACTTTGTAGCATTAAAATGTCTTTCTTAAAGGTGAAATGGCGGTATACATGGTCGTTCTCAGAGTGGGTTCCTTATAAAGTGTAGCACGGAGACGGAACAGTTGTGCTTACAAGGGTCCACTGATGCGTTTCCACACAGCGAACACACTTGACCCTGCAGGTCAAGAAATAAAACATCATGATGCGCCTTTAAAAAAAAAAAGATTTTATTTATTCAATTTTTTAGGGAGAGAGGGAAGGAAGGGAGAAAGAGAGGGAGAGAAACATTGATTGGTTGCCGCTTGCACACCCGCATCTGGGAAACTGGCCTGCGACCCAGGCATGTGCCCCAACCAGGAGCCAAACCGAGCACCCTTCGGTTCGCAGGCCGGCGCCCCATCCACTGAGCCTCACCAGCCAGGGCAATGGTTCTTTTTCTTTTTCTTTTTCTTTTTTAAAATATTTTATTTATTTATTTATTAGAGAGAGGAGAAGGGAGGGAGAAAGAGAGGGAGAAACAGCAATGTACGGTTGCCTCTCACATGGCCCCCACCGTGGACCCAGTCTGCAACCCAGGCATGTGCCCTGACTGGGAAACGAACTGGGACCCTTTGGTTCCCAGCCCGCGCTCAATCCACTGAGCCTTACCAGCCAGAGCCTGGCAATGGTTCTTTTTTTAATGTTCTTTTCTGAGCAAAATAGAAAGTTGGCAATTTTTGCCTTGGCTGGTGTGGCTTAGTTGGCTGGAGCATTGTCCTGTAAACCAAAAGTTCACCCGTTTGATTCCTGGTCAGGGCCTGGGTTGCGGGTTTGGTCTCAGTCGGGCGTGCACAGGAGACAACCAATTGATATTTCTCTCTTGCCTCCATGACCCTCTTTCTCTCCTCCCCTTCCCCTCTCTCTAAAATCAATGAGAGTGTACTCCGGTGAGGATTAAAAAAATGTTGGCAACTTTTTGTTTGTCTGTCCCCCTCTTTATTTAAAATCTATCCATCTGTAAAACCAAAAACTGCGGACCTTCAGGGCCAGATGACCTGATGTCCCGGTTAAGTGTGAGCACCCTGCAGTCCTGCAGACCCCTTGGAACTGGCGTCTTTGGTGACACACCGGCCAGAAGGAAGCAGGCCTGGCCACCCGCTTAATCCCAGGGGATAGGGGGAATCTGGCCGAATGTCCCTCCAGATGCAGGACTCAGCTCAGCAGCTCTGGCCACTGGAAGCCAAGGCGAAGGGAAAGTGAGGAGGCGTGGCTTCGGGAGAGGGATGCCAGGGACGAGTCTTCCTCCCACCCAGGCCTCTCTCCAGCTGCTTTTCATTAGCCATACTCTTCCCTCCACCAACCCACCCTCCTGGACTCCTATGAATCCCTGGGGCGTCTTTCGTGCACCATCATCCCCACTCCCTCCCCCCTCACTCAATTTCCAGGTCATGCCTCCCAGAACCAGGAGCTCATTCTCTTTATTGATAGATGAGGAAATCCTGGCACCTTTCTGAAGGGTTAAGAAATTTGTTTAAAACCCCACGGTAGGCTGGGAGTCCAGGAGGCCACATCCAGTCCACCAAGGCAATGCATATTTATCAGAAACTAGCTTTGCACCAAAAACAGAGGTGAGGCTCATTCTAAGGAAGAAGATCCTTTCTGTCCAATAAGGATGTAAGTGATGCGCCCCACCCTCACTATGTCCACAGTGATGAAGAGCGGGATAAAGGGAAGGGGCAAGGAAGCATAGCATGAGGTTGCAGAGACCACTGGAGGCTTCTGCAAGGCATGGCATTTTAATTTGCCTTCAAAAGATGAATTGCATTCCATGTATTCAGCTGAGCTCCCCAGAGTTGCCCAGAATGTTCCTCTCCTGCTAATGTTTTAGATTTGGTTAGTGTTAGGCTAAGCCCTCTGCTAAAAATGACTGCCCACCTGCCCCTAGTGGCCTTGGCTTTGGGGCTTGTTGTTACTTAATTTTTTTAGAAAAACAACTTTAGTTGTGCATGCCTAGTTTAAAACTTTTCAAGGCTTGTAATGGAAAGCACACACATGCCCACAAAACCACTCTACAGAGGCAATTGCTTTAAACTCTAAATTATTTGCTTATATTGCTACTTCTTGATTTTTTAATTTTAGATCTCTCTCTCTCTCTCTCCCCTCTTGTTCTTTCCACACCCATATGTCCATTTTGTGTCCCCCAGCATCTTCCCAGTTTAATTACATCAAAAGTTTGGTTGGAAAAGCATTTACCGTTTGCATTATTAGTCCACACCCATGCTGTTCACAGTGAGCCATGTAACAGTCTATGATTACTTTTGCTTTCCTGCATGACAATTACAGTTACGCAATCTCCTCTTTCATATGTTTAAATGCATTGGATGGTCTATTAATTTTGTCTTCCTGAAAGAATCTCTTCTAGAGTCCCCCGTCCTGTTCCAATCAGGGTTAGTCGCTTTCTGCTGCAGAACGTCGGCCTAGGGATTCCTCTGCCCTCCTTTGTGGCATCTGCTCTTCCTCAGATGCCGCCTCCTCCTCCTTCTCGGTTCACTCACTTATTTCTGCTGAGGCACATCCTCCAGCAGCTTCTTGAGAAAGCCTGCAAAGAGACCTTACATGACCAAATATGTCTGTATTCTATCTTCACCCTTGCTAGTCACTTGGCCAGGTACGGAACTCTGGGGTGGGAATAATACCCTGCAGTATTTGAAGGGCTCTTTGCCACTGCCTCCTAGTTCCCATCTCGCTATGGATGAATCCACTACCAGTGTGGTTCTGAGTCCTTTCTGTGAAGCCTGCTTCTTTTTTCTTCCGTCTGGAAGCTTTTGCGATCGCTTTGTTCTTAGAGTTCTGAAACGTTGGCACCGTGGTATCGGTCTACTTCCATCCATCGTGCAGAGTCCTCAGTGGGTCACTTCGATATGAAACTCAAGTGTGTCAGCTCAGGACATCGTCTGCAGTCCTGCTTTCTAGGGCTCCCATTATTGACCTGGCAGGTTCCTTCGATTAGCCCTCTGATTATCTTGTCTGTTTCCTGTTTCTCTAGCCTTCTTGCTCTCTTTCTGAAATTTATATTCCAGCCATTCTTTTCAGGTTTTCATTTTCTGCTATCATATTTTTAATTTCCAGGACTCTTCTTTTTTGTAGCACCCCGTTCTCGTTCATAGATGCCATGCCCGCTCTCTTAGGGCATTAATGGTAGTTTCTCTTGTACGTCGTCTTCTTAGTCACTTTCTTCTGAGTTCCTTTCCTTCCCTGATGTTTGTTTTAATCTGTGTCTTTCTTATTAGAGGTTTTCCTCAAATGTTGACTCATCCTTTGCTGTCTGTTCATATTTAAGAATGAGACCCAATCTCCTGCCTGGGGGGAGCTATCCTGGCAGCCGGCTTGGGTAGCGGAGTGGAGAGAAAATGCTAGAGGCCTCAATATTAAGTATCTAAGCGTGCACTCGATTCCTGTTGTCAGAGTGCCTCCAGAATACAGACCCTCCGCTAACTCTTCTGAGAACAAACCTTTAGTATTCTACCAGGGGGAAGGGTATCTGGGAGTCTGATTGCTTCTTAAATAAATTTGCAGCCAATTTTCCTGTTTTTAAGCCTCTCCACCCACCCCATTTCCAGAAGTACCTGATACAACCCATTCCTGAACCATTGGGGGTTTCACAGTATAAATTGGGCTGCTCTTCACCTCTCTTTACTGTCTGTTTAGTATTCAGTCAGTTCCCATTCTTCGCTGCATCTGGTTTCCAATATTTCGATAAATCCCTCTACTGTTGTTTTAGTTGGTTTCAGGAAAGACCGCCGTTTGTGTTCAACTTGCTGTCTTTATCCTATTTTGATTTTGTAAATGAACACAACACATTTCAGAGCAGGTGTTCTCTGCTGCCAATTTCTAGAAATAAACAGAGTGAAACCCAAATGTGGAAGAGAGCCTACAGGGTCTGTCCCCACCAGTTCTTTACCTTCTCAGGCCTTTCCTGATGCTAACAGCCCGGGTCAAAGCCACCCCTGTGATGCCTCCCTCAGGCTCCCAAACTTGCATTTGCTTTACCTGTTTGGGCCTTCTGAGTGACAGACATCACAGAACCTGACAGGTGGGAGTCCATTTAAACCTTTACACTTTACAGCTCAAGAGGCTCAGAGAGGTGGATCCACAGCTAATGACCGACAGGACTGAGACTCGAACTTGGGTCTGTCTCCACCCCACCCAGCCCCTCTGACATTATCACTAACTCTGAGGAGCGCCAAAGGAGGAGCTCACATGCTGGTGAAAAAAATGGTACAGGTCCAGCTAAGTCAGCCCCAGGCACAGGAAAGGAGGATCAAACAGGGGTAAAGAAGTTGAGTGGTGTGCAGTCCCGAGGAAGGAGGGCTTCATCCCGAGGGACTGGTTCAGGGCAGGCCTTACAGAGGAGAGGCCCTTAGCTCATCACCACTTCAGGCTGGCTTCCTCCCTTGCCTAGAGGGTTCACAGTGACAGAGAATAATAATGATGGCGGTGTTTAGTTTGCAAAGGACTGTTACACAGATCTCTTTGATATTACAGACCCCTGTGGGCTGAATGTTATCCCCACTTTGGCAAGAGGAAATCAAGGCACAGAGAGGTTAATCACCAGCTCTTGATCACCCAGCAGTAAATGTTGGTTACAGCATCCAAATCCATCCCCTCTGAGTCCAGGCTCTCTGCTCCTCCACCCCATCCACATTGCTTTATCCTGGCCATCAGTGGGGCAGAGCCTTCCGATTCCAAATATCTCTTCGCCAATGTTTCTCAATGTGTGGTATGGCCTGCCTGCTTGGTTTTTTACCCCTAATTTTTATTTTTAAATAATTTTTTATTTTTCCATTACGGGTGACATACAATAGTATATTATTTTCAGGTGTACAACATAGTGGTTAGACATGCACAAAATTCACAAAATGATCGCCCTGATAAATCTAGTACCCATCTGACAAGATACAGAGTTATTACAATATTCCCTGTGCTGTACTTTACAACCCCATAACTTTTGTAACTATTAGCTTTTACTTCTGAATCCTTCCCCTTTCTGCCCACTTGTTTTTAAAAGCCCATTCTTGGGTCACACCCTAGACCTACCTGGTCGCTGGGAGATGGGGCTTTGTAATCTGCATTTTAATTGTTCCCTGTGATGCCTGTGCTCACCTAACAGTGAGCTGCCCTGGTCTAGCAGGGTGTCCACCCCACAGCCGCTGGCAGCATGCAGCCCAGGATGGCTGTGAATGTGGCCCAACACAAAATCCTAAGTTTACTTAAAATATTATGAGATGTTTGTGTTTTCATTAGTGTTCATGTGTTTAATGTGTGGCCCAAGGCAACTCTTCTTCTTCCAGTGTGGCCCAGAGACGCCAAAAGGTCGGACCCTCCTGCATGAGTGACGGTAAATGGCGCCGTGGAGCAGGACCCCGGAGTCAGCGCTGGCCCTCTAGGTGTGATCTTGGGACAGCCTCAGTTTACTGCCAGTGAAGTGCACAGAGCCTCGCGAGGCCCTGAGGGTAGAAATGCACTGGTGTAGCAGGGCGAGCTCCACACCTGCCCGCTCCCCAGGCTCCCTCCCGCCTCCATCTGCCCCGCCCCGCCCCGAGTGGAAGGAAACCACTGGAGGTTCGCTGCTCGCTCCCAGGCTGCGGGTGCCTCCTAATCAGCTGCGGTCGCGCCCTGAGATTGGAGGATCTGGGCTGCTTTCCTCACCGGCTGACCCCTCGCCGGGACCGCAGAGGACCCGAGTGCGCAGCCGGACCCGGCCTCCATCCTCCCTGGCTATGCGGCCCCCGGGAGGGCCACAGATATTCTGCGGGCCCAAAGCGGGTGGAAGCGGACTTTCTACAAATATGCCCTGGGCCCGAAGCAGGTGGAAAAGGACTTCGTAGGGCGCCTCGGGCCTCGATCCACCTTCCCCTTCGCGGAACTGCGCACAGAGAAACCAGGAGGTGAGTCAGCGCCTCTGCTCACCACGTGCAGCCTGAACGGTGCACGGGCCATCCCGGATCAGGCGGCTGACCCTGGAGCCAGGCACTCCGGGTGCAGGGGGCTCGGGCGCTGAGGGAGACGGACTTGTGGGGGAGGGTGCGGGGGGAGGGGAGGGAAAGTGGTTAGGAGAGGGATCTGCAGGGGGACTCCCCGCTCACCTAAGGATCAGGCAAGGCTTCCTGGAGATATTTAACCTAAGCTCAGAAAGATGAAAGAATACCAAGGACTGAGGGAACAGGATATGCAAAGGCCAAGAAGGTGGCATTTGGGGAAATTACCAGTATTGTGTCAACAAGGTATTGAGTTCAAAGTGAAGTGTCACAAGATGGGGCTGGAGAGCAGAGCAAGGGTCAATCCAAGCAGGGCCTGGTAAGCCACTCCCGGCAGGCACCGTGGTATTCTGAACAGGAGGCCTGACGTGGCCAGATTACAGTAGAACCTCGGTTCGCCAACTTAATTCCTTCCAGAAAACTAACTGTTTGAGAAGCAATTTGTCGGAAAACCAAATCTTCTTGGTCACCTGAGAGACGTGTGACTGACCATATAGGTGTTAGCCTGAAAGGGTTGTCAGGTAGATAATCAAGACCCGAAGTTTTGTCAGACAACCGACACAGTTTTTTCTGTGAACAACTTGGTCGAGAACCAAACTGTTCAAGGACCAAGATGTTCGAGAACCGAGGTTTGACTGCATTTGCTTGTAAGAACGAGCACTGCGCCTTGGCGTTGGAATTGCAGTGGAGGCTTTGCGGGGATGTGGCAAGGAGTCTGTGGACAGAGGTCATGGTGCCTGGGCCAAGGTAGCCGCCGGGGGAACGGCGGAAAGTGGATGCCCTGGAGAATTTCCGAGTGAAGTGGGCAGGACTCCAAGGGAGACTGGGTGCAGCAATGGGCGGATGGCCCAGCCTTTCCCAAATGAAACAAGGGGGAAGGAAGACGGTGCTTCCTCCTGCTATGTGTCCCTCCTGGAAAATCCCCTCCTTCCTCATCCTACCAGCTGGGGTCCGAGTTTCACACGGCGCCCGCCCTGCCCTCTCTAGGAAGCCTTCCTGGCACCCTTGCGGATCTTAGATGTCAAAGCTTATATTTGGTTATTGGATGTCTTGTACTGTTCTAGAATTCATCTGTGTGCATCAGTCTTCAAGGGAGCCTGGCACGGTGGCTAAGATCATCTATAGGATCCTAGTTCTACCACAGACTTGCTCTGTGACTTGGGAAAGCCATTCATTGCTCTGAGCCCCTCTTCCGTCATCTGTACCACGGGGGTAATAACCCTCCCTCAGCATACGGTGTGTGCTCCGTGAATGAGCTTATTCCCCCACTAGATGTGGTCAGCCTGGAAATCAGACAAGGGCCTCTAGAGTGTCTCCTGAAACTTCTCTGGGGCTTTGGGGTAGAAGTATAAAGTGGGGAAACAAAGATTTTAAGGCCAGGGACAAGAAGGCATGGGTCTGCTGTGGACTTCCTGTGTGACTTCAGGCAAGTCAGGACCGCTTTGTCCACCTTGGACAGCAGGGAGTGGGCGGAATGGCCCTTGAAGTTCCCCTGCCTGCCTGTCAGTCATCCAGTTCCCAGTAGCAAGCTGCAGCTCCCAGAAAACCCTGAACACCGTGGGAGAGTAGTGCCCACTATATCCAGGCTACCACGACCTCCTCCCTTTAGCCTTTGAAAGTCTGGCTTCCTCCTAGGGCCGCCCTACAGGAGAGCAAGAGTGTTACCTTCCTACAGACCTCCAGAGACCAGACCTCGGGCCCGTCTTCCAGTGAGGCTTGGAGTCCAGTGGGATTGGGTCTGGCTTTCCTCAGGAGACAGAGGCACCTAGAAGACAAGCCCAGAGAAGCAGATCTGAGACAACAGACTGGCAAGGGCCTGGCTTGGCGCAGGGGCAGCAGGTATCAGGGAATGGGAGGCAGGCGTCTCGGGAACAGCGGAGTGAGACATGTGAGCAGAGTTGTGGGATTTGAGCAGGTCCCAGCTGATCGCACCCTCCTCTTGGCCCAGATGCAAATCAGGTGAGCCACCCGTGGTCGTGCAGCAGGTTACTGGCAGGGAATCTGGGCTGCCAGGACAAGCCAGAGCAGAGTGGTCAGGGCTCCTGTGTTCATCAGAGGTAAACTGAGTCACTGCAATGAAGTAAGGCCTGAGAAATCATCTAGTCCAATGGCACATAGTAGATGCTTAACAAATGCTAGTTATGGTAACACCGTCAGATCCTAGGCTGGGAAGCAATGGGTCACACAGCGTCTGTTTCTCAAGGACCTCAGAGCCTAGGAAGAGCAAGGGATGGACACAGAAGCATTCCTGTGGTCACAGAAGCAATGGTCACACAGGGGAGGGAAACCAGGGCAGAGTGTCCAGTAGGAACCCCTTGCTGTATGTATGCAGCAATCCACTGGGACTTGATAGGTCAGAGTCAGGCTCCTGGGACTGGCAACCTCTTCCCAGGTGGACAGTAGGTGGCGCTGCAGCTCTGTGCATCCAGCCTCAGAGGCGGGGCTACCTGCTCCTTACCTAGGTGGGTAAGACCCCTTGTCCAGCTTGGCCTTGGTGCTGGGGCCCTATCTCTGACCATAAGGCTCCAAGAGGGAATGGGGTAGGGTGGGTTCTGCTCCCCTCCTCCAGAAGCCAGGAAGGCCACTTGCTGTGCTTGACAGAGCCACAGGATGTGTGAGCAGGGAGTGCCTCAGGGCTCTTCTGGCCCATTGCACCTCCCTGGAATCTAAGGCCTGGGGAGAGAGGGGCTTGCCCAAGTCCTGCAGTGGGTCAGTAACTCAGGAGCAGTTCCTGTGTGCCGGATGTCTTCCTGTCCCTTCCTTCCCTCAGTTGCTCCCCAGCTCACTTCCTCCTTGCCAACCTCACCGCCCTTGCCCCACTCAGTCCTCAACCAGCTACCTGGCCTGGACTCCTCATATCTTGTCCCAGGCTCCTCACAGGTCCCTGCACTGTGGGCCTCTTCCATGCCTGCCTGCACCTCTCCCCACCCCACCCAGCCCCCACCCGCCCAAGGATTTTTCTTGAACGCAGATCCAACCATTCCCCTCCCCTGATGAAGCCCTTCCCTGGCCAGCACTCCCTGGGGCTCCTTCGCCTGGCAGTCCAGGCCTGAGGAACAAGATCCCTCTCCCTCTTACAGGCCTCAGCCACGCAGATCTGCTCTGGGCACCTTGTGCCTTTGCCCAGGCTGATCCTCCCTTCCCTGCCCTACTGTCAAAAACTCCTACTTGTCCGCTGTGACTCAGTGTGGCCTCTGAGACATGGGGGTTCAGGTCCCTCTCCTGGGCTCCCATAGCTGTGATTGCACTGTGTTACTGGGCACCCCTGTGCCTGTCTCCTCTGGTGGGTGGCCGGAGAGCCTCTGGCTAGGAGGAGCTCAGAACAGCCTTTCTGGGCGAATGACCGAAGGATAAGTACCCTCTGGGAGGAGCACCGCCAGATCATTCCGCGCTGCGGCGGGCCAGGCGGCGTGCTGGACGCTTTTGCACCTGCACGGCCCCTCGAGCCTCACCGCAGCCTGGAGGGGTCAGACACTGCAAAGACCACCCTTGCTTTGTGGAGGAGGGGACAGAACTGCAGGTCCGTGGCCTCGAGTGAGTGAGTGTACCTAGCTCACCAGGCTGCAGGTGCAGCAAGGCCGCAGGCCACAGCTGAGGGGGCTGAGGGAGCTGCAGGGGGGCCACAGCTGAGGGGGCTGCACATGTACCTGAGGCTCTAGTGACACTAGTGTGGGGCTATCAAGAGGCCGTTTGGGGTGCCTGGAGCAGAGGCCCTCAAGAAGCGAAGCTCCCTTCCTGTCTTGGCTTATGGAGAGCCCCTAGCTATTCTGAGCTAGGCAGGGACCTGGAGCCCGAGTACCAGAGTGTTCCTTTGGTGACTGTGAGGCAGAGACAGCAGCTGGAGGCCAGGAAAGAGGCTGACTTGGTGATCCAGGGACAGGCGAGGCCCAGCCCGGCAGGTGGCTCCTGGTGTGGGATCGGGCTAGGCCAAAAGACCAAAGACTTTCCAAGGAGCCCTGTGGGCAGCAGGCTGAATGTGGGGGAGCCGGAGGTAAGACTGCCCACATAAGACAGGCGGGCAGGACGTGGTCATGAGCTGCAAATATTTGCTGCAGAGAAACCCAGGGCTGGGGATGGGCAAAAGGAGGGGACCACAGTGAGTCTCAGGCTTCTGGGTCACAGTATCAATGATGCCAACTCTCTGTGTCTAGGCACCAAACAGGAAAATTCTAGCCTGGAGTTCCCCAAGTGGCCTCCGTTTCTAGGTGCCCGGCCTTGAACCTACACAGAAGTCTGAGCTAGAAGGACCGCCAGTGCCTAAGCCTGGGCTCTTCATTATCCAAAGGAGAAACTGAGGTCTGGAGAGAAACTGCACTTGCCCAGTCCCGCATGTCGGCCCGGAACCCAGGTCTCCTGATCCCCAGTTTAATTTGGTGATGCCTCAAAGCACGTTCCCTCCTGTTCTTCCAAGGCTTGTGCTCATTTTTCGGGCAAACACTTTGGGGTCATTTGGTGTAGCCTCTGTGGCTGGGCAACCCCACCCTAAACCCCACCCCACAGAAGGGAGTGTTTGAGGCGCCTTCCTGGTCTAAATCCTGTCCAGGCAGTGCTGGGGAACTTCCTTGAGTTTTCCTCGCTCTCTCCAGCTGCAGCCATCCTGCTTGGGGACATGTTTGGGGCAGGGCATTACGAGGAGGTGCCTGCCCGCCCACCAGCACCCCTTCAGTTGGTGATGTCATCCTTCCCGGGGAGGCTGGCTCCCAGGGGATCCCATGAGTCCTAGTCAGATCTTCTCCCAGCAAGGGGTCCAGCCACTTTTGGAAGGCAGCTCGTCCCCTGGGTCGGCCATCTCAGGGTTGTGGAATGGGCGCCTCTTCTAGCCACCCAGCTCTGCACAGCGTGGCCTCTGGCCCGGGCTCCCCAGCTCAGGGACGCAGGGAGAGTCCCTGCTGGTTTCCCAGTGGGGAAAGTCAGATCAGCCCTGGGGTGGGGCTACCAGCTTGCCTCCGGGGACAAGAAGGGTAAAGCATCATCCCACCCCAAGTAGGGAATTGGGTGAGTCGTAGTGGGCCCCGAGCCTTGCGGCCGGCCCTGCCTCATCTCCGAAACCCCAGCCCTTCCCTGGAAGGGCATGCGGAGGGTGCACCCCCCTGGTCAGGACAAGAAGGGACAAAGATTTACTGAGCTTTTGTTGGTGCTCGGTGTAAATGTCTCCTGTGTCACTCCATGCAGGGTGGGTGTCACCATCCTCGATGACCAGCTGAGACCCCCAAATTGCCAAGCCAGGAAGTGAGGGAACCAGGACAGGAATGTACATCTTTCTGAATCCAGATTCGCTCCTTTCCCAGGCTCTCCCCACTCCTGGATAGGGAAAGGCCATTCACTGTGTTTTTTTCGTAAAGTGATGGTAACTGGTGAGAATAGCTATAGATTTCTGCTAGCCTGTAGTAGGGACTCAATAAATATTGTTGAATGAATGAGTAAATGAGCTCGTTCTCAGGGGCTGGGGGCTGGATGAGAGAATCTGCCCTGGCTGGCATTCCACCCCAGCCCAGAGAGGAGCGACCCGCTAGGGACCTGAGGGCGGAGCTGCCCTTGTGCCTTGCACCGGGCTGGGGTGTCGTGTCCTGGCCTCACCCCCACCACTGAGAGGCAGGCAGGCAGGTCTGATGTGGGGGAGACAACCAGCATTTGGGTGGGGCTAAATGAACCGCGGGGTGTTGCTCCCAGGGTTTCTGGGTCCTGCCCTTCCTGGAGGCTCTCAGCCCTCTGTGCTCCTGTTCTGCTGGGGATACAGCCCTAGGAGCCCCTCTGCCATAGGCTGCAGGAGGCCTCCTTGCCCCTGAGCCTGGACTGGGGCCCGGCTCTGGGCTCCTTCACTCTTCTGAATTGTCACGTAGTTCCATGTTGTCATCGACTGGTTATGTGGCTGTTTCTCTAGCAGATCCAGCATTCCCTGAGGGCAGGGCTTGTCTGATCTCTCCCCGAGTCTGCTGCTCCCACGACAAGGCGGGAAGGAAGGTCGTTGAACAAGTGGATGAACACATGACCTAATGAGTGAATGAAAGACACAGGCAGCACAAATACCCCCAGTTGACAAGCCTTGAACCTCAGTTTTGCCATTAGCTAGCTGGGTGACTTTGGGCAAAGCCCTGTTCCACTCTGGTTTCAAACATCCCATCTGTCCCCTGGGGTTATGGCACCCTCCAGCTGCCCCCCAGAAACCGAGAGGGATGGTGGGGCTCAGTGCACAGGCAGGTGCTCAGCATGAAGCTGCCCCTTTGGCCCTGTCCACTCAGCCCTAAGTCCCACCAAGGGAGGGTGGGGGAAGAGCCCATCAAGTTGCTTTAGCAGCTTCCCATCACGTCATCCCAGAGATGGCTCCATCTCAGCTCTGATCTCCGCCTGGAGCGAGCGAGACTGCTTGGCCAGCCGTCCCACTGACATCAGCCAGGCTTGCTGGGGGCAGGTCCCGCATTCCACCCTCAGGGTCAGACAGCATCTGCAATGCTCTGCTGGTTAGCAAGCCTGCGCCACTCCCTGCCATCTCCCCACATCACAGGCCACTGGGCTCTCCATCTTCACTTGGTCACCAGGGAAAGCGCAACGCACGGAGGGAGGGACCGGACTGAGCCCTCAGTGCCCACTGGCTCCCCTGGAAGCCTTAAACTCCAAACTGACATATTTTAACCCCCAGTGCTGCCTGAGGTGTGGATCTGGGCAAGGGGGTAATTTCCTCTGGGCTCATTTCTTTATCTGTTGCAGGAAGCTAACTATTGCGCAGTATTCTGGAAGGTGGCCGGAGTGATGGAGGGGCTGCTTGGCAACCTGTCTGTGCGAAGAGGGGCCCTGGCTCTTCCTTTTCTCTCCCTTCCCCTCACTGTCACTCCTGGCCATCGGCCTCACAGCGAGGTGATGGCTACAGCAACGTCCTATGTTACTTTTCGGGCCTGGGCTGGGCTTGGGCATCAAGAGACGGCTCAGTCCCTGAGTTTCTCCAGGGGAAAGCACATCTGTCTGTCAGTCCATCCATCTATCCACCCATCCACCTACCCAGCCAATGTTTACCCAGCAGCATCCCTGCCCCAGTCCTAGGCTACACTGGGATTGCAAAGCAGACCCTGACAGGGGATCCCCAAGCTGCCCGCTGCCCCCACATCTCGGTTCCAGCCTGGACATTTCTTCCTGGGTCCACATTCTTATATATACAGATGCCTGAAGCTCGCCCCTTGGGTGTCTCCCCAAACTGGAGCACTTGAGCACCATCACCCCACCCCAACCTCTTTTTCTTTCCGGTTTCCCCCAGGTCAGTAAACGAGCCCTCACATCTCAGCACATTTCTGGGCTGTTCTCTGCCTCCCACTCACCTCTGACATGCCAGCGAGCAACCTGCAAACTCTGAGGATATAACCTCCAAACCAGCTCCTGCGGTTCCCGTTCCCCCCATCGCCCCGGCCCTGTGCTCACCGAACCCTCGCCACTCATCTCACCTGGAGCGTGACTGCTGCCCAGCTGGTCTCTGTCACCCTCCTCCGCGTGACAGCAGGTGCCTTTCCCAAGCACACCAGACCGTGTCTCTCCGCTGAAAACGCCCCCGGGCTCTCCACTGCCCACAGGCTGAAGCTGAGTTCTCCGTGTCAGTGGCTGGCCATGCCCACCTTTCTGGCCGCACCCGGTGCCCCCTGCCCTGCACACCCAGGCTTCTTTCAGCCCCTCAGAGCCTTTGCCTGCGCTGTCTTTGCCCCGAAGGGTACACTCTGTGCCCCCCAGCCCACCTCCTGGCGTCCACTGTGGTCCAGTTTCCCTCCTGCCCAAACCCTCAGTGTGAACAGCATTCTGGAGCTGTGCTGGTTGAGCCCTGCGTTGGGTTAGGTCCCCTTGTGTGCCCCCTCCCTCCCTCAGGACCATCCCATCTTCTTCATTTCCCCCTTCCTTCTCTCTGCCCATATTTAGTACCTGTTGCGTCCCAGGTGCAGAAATACGGTGAGGAACAAGGATAAATGTGGGCCTGCGCTCATGGACTTGGAGTGTAACGAGGGAGCCTTCATTAAACAAACACCTAATAAATAAGGACAAATCCGGACAAGCATTTGTCACTTTTCACGTGGCATCTGTGCCATCGGCCCCCCTGGGAAACAGCCTCGGAGACGGAGAACGACGGGCAGGGCGTGTGCTGCAGCGGCCCCGGGGGGGGCTTGGCTGTGGAGGGGAAGCGGCGCAGCGCTGGGCAGAGGGAGAAGGCGGCCAGGACACGGGCTCTGGGAGGCCCCAGCTGACCCCACAGGGAGCGCTGGGGCTGGGACGGGCCTCAGACTGTCCCCAGCTGGGGTGCGGGCTGGCCAGGCCTCCCCCCACAAGTCAGTTGGTGGAGGAAGGCGGCCCCGGGAGGGGCTGTGGCGCGGGCGAGGGCGGTCTCCTCCCGCAGCACAGGCCCAAGGGCTGACCCCCGGGCTGTACCCCGGCGGCAGCCCAGCACTTCACTCCCGAAGGGGCGCCTGGCCGGCCGGCCCAGCCCATGTGAGATACACGTCATCACCCACACGTGGCGTGTGGGGAAACTGAGGCTCACAGACGTTTGGAGATTTTCTCGTGATTGTGTGGCTTCTTGGCCTCAGCTTTCCTATCCACTCCCCAACTTTCTCTTTGCCCCTGCAACTGCTTTTCCCTTGGGGACCCCATGGGGGATGATGCGTGTGGGTGAGTCTGAGAGGTTGGTTCCTCTGCCGGGTGGCCTCACCTGGTGCTTGGAGGGGAGTGGCAGACGCAAGAGAAAGGGGACTCTCAGGCCTCCTGCTGGTGTTTCACAGCCTCAGAACGGTCCTCACTTGCCCCTTGGTGGCACCTCTGCCCCCCACCCCCGCCCCTGCATACCCTGCAGAGGCACAGCCTGGGTTCTGGCTGACAGACAGCAGGTGATGTAAGTAATACATTTCAGAAAAAGACAGGTGAGCCAGAGCTGTTCCCAGGATCATGGGCGAGATAGGCTAAACAACAAAACAAAACAAACGCCCGCCCCTCAGCCATCTGGAAATGTTTATCAAGTGCTTTGCCTGTGCTCTGTGTGTATCTCAGGGAGTCCTCCCAACTCTGTGAGGACGTACAACTCATCAGCCCATTTTAAAGATGAAAACACTGAGACTTGGACGGCTCCAGCCGCTCACACAGTGGTATCCAGCTAGTAAAGGGTGGGACCTAGATAGGAGGAAGAGAGTTTGCAATGGAGGGTGGGAGCGGGAGCCTGGAGAGTCCCTGACTGGAGCCACCGCCACTTTCCCAGAGCCCTGGCAGCCCTCGGGGAGGATGCAGGGGAAGCCCACTTAGCACAGGCCCGGCCAAGTCACCTCTAGTCCACACTTGGGGGTGAGCAGGTGAAGGCTGCCTCAGCCAGAGTTCAAGGTGAATCTTGTCTGAATGTGTGAGCCTGGCTCCCCCCGAGCCTGGGGTGTTGAGGGAAGAACATAAGGGGGAGCAGAGACCCTACCCCCAACCGCCCAGCGTGGCCACTGGCTACAGAGCAGGAGACGTTCCATCTTGGATAACAAGGCTGGGGCCTGATTTCCCACATGGAGAGTCTCCTTCTAGGGCTGGGTGCAGGGGGCTTATTATTGAGAAGCCTCTTTTTACCAGGGTTGGGACTTGTCAGGAGCCAGTGGGGTGTGGCCCTGGCTTGGCAGCTCCGGGGCTGAGTTCTGATGCTGCTTTATCTCAGGTGCACCTAGTGTGTGCCCGGCCCCCGTGGGAGCTTGTACATCACTGGGCGCATCCAATCTGCACAGCAGCCCAGTGGGAGAGAGGGGTTCGTTCCCGCCGATCTGATGGGGAGACTGAGGTGCAGAGAGGAAGAGGGACTCACCCAGATCTGCTAACTCCCAGCCCAGGGGTCTCTGGAATTTTCCTAGCTCCTTCCTCAAAAGATAAAACGCATCTCTTACAATCTCTGAGCTAGGGAGCAAATGTCAGTGGGCAGGAGCCTTTGGTTTGGCTTTCATGCTTTTTGGAGAAAGGTTTTTTTTGAGAGAGACCGATTTTGGTTAGACCTGATAGCCCTCACTTTCCCCATTCACTGAATGGGCATTAGCACCAGGAGCAATGCTGATAAACCTGCCTTTCAGGATGCGGTGTGGCTTGCGTGCTCCAGGGCCTGGAGCCCCGGAGGGCCCTGCAAAGGTTGGTTGGTGTTTCGGGACGGCTAAGGGAAGGGGCAGGCAGAGCACTGAACCCTCAGCCTTCCCACCTCCTTTAGGACCTGCGCCCCTTACCCCTTCCTGACAAGGCCCTCACCGTGGGTGTGTGGTGCGCACACTTGCATTCACGCATGCCCGTGCTGCTTCTGCCCTGGGACCAGAGCCCCAAGGGCTGCAAGACCATGTCTTCCCTTCAGATCGGGGAAGCCCCGTGCGTTCTGTTCATGGTGCCTGGTTGCTTAATGAGCTTGGCACCAGGGTGTGAATAATTGCACCATAAAGTATGTAAATCTAATCATAACAACACCGTGCTGGGCAACTCGCATTCTCTCAGCTCTCAGGTGCCCTGATCCCCAGACAAAGCTTTTGTGGGAACAGCACCCCCAGCTCCCTCGTGCCTTTCTGAAATTCTAACTACAGCATGTGCCTTGGCCTCAGCGGTTACAACTGCACACATGGCTCCTTCCCCACTCCACGTGAGTCTCACGGTAGTAACGAGGGAACAGTTATGGCGTCCTCACAGTATGCCAGGCATGGTTCTGATCGTTTTACCTGTGTTAAGTCACTGAATTCTCCCACTAACCCTGTGAGAGAATTGTTATTGGCTCCTCTGTTTCACAGATGAGGGAAGAGAGTCTCAGAGAAGTTTAATAACTTGCCTTACATCACACGGCTACTAAAGTGAGAAGTCGAGAAATTCTGTAGGAAGGGAAACTGAGGCACAGAGAGGTTTTTAAAAGAGACTTGTCCAACACTTCATAGTAACCTGGGGCTCACCCAGCTGTCCTGGGACTCTCCAGCCGCTCCGGGTCTGTGAGGGTCTGAGGGTGACCCCCACGTGAGGCTGGACGGCTGAGTGTGTGTGTATTGGGGGTGTGGACCGAGGCCTCATTCTGGGAAAGTCAGGGGAAGCAGCCAAGGCAAAGAGCTATTTTAAGGCCTCCCCTGCCCGCCCTGCTCCCCACACAGCCCCTCTGCTGAGCCAGGCTGCAGTGGCCCGGGGTCCGGGCCAAGCATGGAGAGGTTTGTTCCGAGAGCAGAGGGAAGTCTTGGCTCCAGAACATTCACACCCAATGAATTACTTCAACGCTAGATTAGACTTGCAGGCTTCAAGCAAAGTGATAATAGGGCCCAATTAAATTAATTTATATGGACTCTATGATCTGGGCCCCTCCCCCGGTGGTAGGGCAGGCCTGACCCACCACTCCCTGGCCCCCAGGCCCAGCCCACGCTGAGAGTTCTGGAAAGCGTTGGGGGCGATGGTGTGGGCGCCACTATGGAGCGAGAGGCCAGGATTGCTGTTTTGTTTTTTTAATTTTTTTTTTCAGTCTGATGTGCAGGTTGGAGAAAATTACCCTAATTAAACAAAGACTTCAGGAAGCAAATTCCTGGTTAGAGAAGGTGAGGGCTGGCGGTCTGGCAGAGGACAGACTCCCAAGGTCCTAGGGAGAGACCCAGAAGGGGTCATTTAGGCAGGTCTTCAGCCTGCTCCCAGACCTCTGCCCCTCACTCTCCGAGGCAAGGGGACACGTAGCTCTCTGTGGTGAGTGGGTGGGCGGGAGGCCGGGCACCTGGGCTACAGGCTAGGTTCTGCCAGCAACTTTCTGGGTGAAGGATGAACTTGAACCCGTCCGGGACTAGGATGAAGCCCCCCTCCTTCATAGGCTCAGAAAGCCCTCGCGACCCAACCCCACTGGCCTCATCTCCTGGCCCTCTTCCTTCCTCCCACCTGGCTGCCACCCTGCAGTTTCCTGGCTGGTGTGCTTTGCTGCCCCGCCCCCACACCCTTTCCCAGGCCCTTGCCTAGCCGTTTCCCTGCCCAGGATGTACACTTCCCTCACTTTCCCTAGAGAGCGCGAACCTTCCTCTACCCCTGCCCTTAACATTCCGACATGGTGGGCTGTCTCAGGGCCTATCTTTCCCAGAAATGGTGTTCCGGAGGGCAGATCCATCACCCTTGCTGCCCTGGGACCAGAGGGCCTGGTGCAGGGGCTGCGTTGGGGGAGGTTAGATAACCTGGAGCGTCACATGCAGTGCTAATGCTGTGACTCTGTCACACTCTCTAGCCCAGTTCCAGACTGATGGCCCTGCTGCGTGGGTTGCACTGGGTGAAGAGCGTGGTGCCTCATCCTCGTGGCTCGGCCACTGGCCTGCAACAAGTGACTTCCTTTCCCTCAGTTTCAGTTTTCCATTCTGCAAAAGGTGGGACTTGCTGTCCTGCTTCTGGTGCTCGGGATTCCAGCAGTTTCTGGTGTAAGCCTTGCTGCACAGAGCCACGGCCAGTACTGAGAGGCCCTGAAGCTGGGGATGACAGAGGCGGGCTCTCTGAGTTGAGGGCCAGGCTGCAGGAAGGATTTCCCCGGAGCTGTCTTCTCCTGGGTGGGCGGGGCTCATTCCACTGATGTTTATCAAGTGCTCAGTGTGCTCAGGCCCCGCCTGTGCTTCTGCCCAGGATACTCTGCTTTGGAGTCCCGGCCGCCATCTGCAGGACTGAGGACATTTGCCAGGCCTGCATGCCTCTGAGCCCCCGAGAGCCCCTCAAGGGGCCTGGGGGTAAGGAGTCAACCTCCATTCTCCCCTGACCCCTGAATCCCACCCGTGTTTTGAGTCCAGATCAAGGAGCTTGAACTGCACCAAGAAACGTGGGGGTCCAGGCAAAGCAGGAAGTGGACTGGTCAGATGGGGCTGTGGGCAATATGCCTGTCCTGAGATGCCTCCACGTGGGATCCCTGTGGGCAGGCCTTGGTACCCCCAGGCCAGGCCCATCTCTTTCCCTACGTAGAAGAACCGCTTTGTCTCCCACAAACTTTCCAAAAAGTCGTTGACTCTGTAGGGCAGTGTGGGGCGAACATGGAAAAAGCTCCCCACCCGCACCCCATCCCCGAGGAGGCAGGGCCTTTTTGGGGTTGTAAATTTATTGCGGAAGCTGAGGGCTGGCTCCTGCTGCAGGCAATCTTTGAACCTCAGCCTCACACTCAGCACCCACCCAGGGCCTTCCTCCAGCCAGCCGGAGGGGCAGGCCCGTGGCCAAAAAATGACAGGCCCTCATGGAGTAGGGGGCAGGAGCCTGGGTAACTCCCCCTGACCCCCAGCTCACCCCTCCGGGCCCCAGAGATAGGCCTTGCTAGCTGAGCCGTAGAAATGGCTGACTCGCGGGGGGGAGCCTGGGCCGGCCCAGACCTCACAGACACCCTCTTCATCTGTCTTCAGTCAAGACATCTAATGGGATGGGGACTTAGAGCTTGGAACCCCATCCTCCCAGTTCTGCCTTCTTTGGGCCTCAGTTTCCTCTTCTGTAACAGCAGGGCATTAATGTCACCTTTAAATTTTGTTGGGGGTCTAATGTTCCATTGCATTCCATGTTCTTTTCTGAGCCCCTCCTCTGCGCCAATGTCAGGGTCAAGAGAGATGCCAGGGACCCGCTGGCGCGTAGGGATGGGTGGGTGTGGGTGGTGGTGGGGAGGGCGGGGGCCAGAGGGTGAAATCCAGGGAGCACAGCCCAAGCTCGCTTACGCCGAAGCAGGGAAGACTGCCCGCAGGGGTGAGGGTTGGACGGAGGGCTGGAATTACTGACGCACTCCTGTATTGATTGGACAAACACCGGAGTCCACTGTATGTCAGAAAACGTACAGGCTGTTGGAGGGTTCGCACGTGTGGAGCAAGAATGAAGAAAGGCGCTGGGCATGGAGGGAGGGCATTCCAAGCAGAAGGAGCACTAGGTGAAGGAAGTGACTCACGAAAGAGCACCGCCACTTTGGAGAGGGACGCCACGTGGCATGTGGCCCAAGAAAGGGGAGAGGTGAATGCCGCTTGGTGTGAATGGCTTTGGAACCAGGGAGACGCAGTATCTGTCCCAGCTCAGCTCTTTCTGGCTGCCGGACTTCATGGAAGTGTTTGATTTGTCTGAGTCTCAGAGTTTGTAGAAAATGTGCTATAATTTTTACTTCCTGGGGTTGTGAGAAGTAGATGGAGGAAGGTGGGCACAGCATCCCGCCCAGTGTCTGGCAGAGGTCAGTAGGCATAACCAGTGGGAGCACCACAAATCAGCAGACCTTCCTATCAGCCAAAATCTTACTATAGAAGCAGCTCCTGGGCAGGGAGTAAGTTCCCTATCATAGGAGGTGTGCAAGCTGGATGGATTAGCTTTATCAGTCAGGGAAGCTATAGGAGGAGAGTTTAAACCAGAAACCTCTGAGATCTAGCTCTCCGGTTATAATTCCACCAAGCCCATATGGCCATCCTTGCAGAGGTTTGAAACTAGCATCCTTGTCCCCTCAGTTTGTTCGTCTGCAGGCTGACCTGGCCCAGAAACTTCTACCTTCTCTACATGTGCTAGGTTTCAGAATTATCACCTTCCTAGTCATGTCCTCTGGCCACAAAGTTTCACTCCCACCCTGGTCACCATGCCATAGGAATCTAGTCAATATGAAATAGATTGAGAAAATCACCTCCCTGGATTTGGGCACAATATCTCTATTGATGTGACCATACAGGTCAGTGGTGGTTTGGCAGCCTGCCTTCCATTCAGCAACAGGGAGACCCACGCACTTTGGCTAAATGCTCTCAGACATCTCAAGATTTTTAGCACAGAGCATTCCAGAAAAGCAATAAATCCTTGTAGGGTAAATGAATGAAGTGTCTGACTTTTGGCTCAGGCCAACCCTGAGGATGGAAATCCGGAGAATTAGGGGGCACAAAGGGATCTTCACAGCTGGGGGCTGTGTTGCAGTTTTTTTTTGGGAGCTCAGAATACTTCCTGTCTCCCCATTCATCATCACCCCACCCTGCTGGTTGCTTTCTGTCTTCACAGTACGCCTCTGTGGAGGATGGAATGGCAGGCTAATAGACTCATAGAATCATAGGTTGTCAGCACTGAGGGGTCTCTACAGAGGTCTAGTTCAACCAAGGCCAGAGTAGAGAGAGGCTGGCAAGGTTTCCTAGTCACCCAGGGAGTTGTGATGGAAGGCAGTGCAGGCGGGTAGTGAGGAGCATGCTGGACGATGTAAGTGTGGGTGGCCCCCAGCCCTTGGTGGGACAGCTTGCTCGCCGCTATTTGCAATGTCTTCCGGTTAACCCCATCCACCACTACCCGAGAGCCCTGCAGAAACCCAAAAAGTCTCTCAGTTCAGAGACCCTGGCAGAGTCCCAGACCTCAGACCTCACTGGAGGACCCTGGCAGGGGCCCATGGGAAAGCCCATCCTGGGTTGGATCACAAGGCTGGCGCAGGGGGAGAGCTTCCAGTTCAACTTCCAGTTCCAACTTTGCCCCTGTTCCCTGTGACCCTAAGCAGGTCGCATCCCCTCTGCTGAACCTCAGTTTCCCTATCTGAGAAATGGCAGCGCCAAACTGCACTCGAGGCCTCTGAGCCCTCACCTGCTATGTGTCTGAGTGCTTTAACTGGGGGAATCTGCACTCACCTGCAGCATTTCCTGCCTTGGCACGCGCCAAGCCCACTCTCTGATGCTGGGGTCCCAGGCCTGCCTTCCAGGGAGAAATTGCTGTGATTTAAGGTTCCAGATTTCCTGGACCATTAGTGTCATAATACTTTATATCTGGGCCTTGATTGCTTTTTAATTAAAAACGAATCCCTCCCAATCCCCGGGTTTACATGCATCTCTGGGAGCCTGCAGAGGTTCCGCTCTGCTGATGCTTGCTGTAGCCCTGCTCTCTGCTCTCCGTTTCCTCCCTGGAATCCCCAGCTCCCCTTGTTTTAGGGAGAGAAGTGTCTGGAATTCTTTATGGACTCTGAGCCTGACTATTCTTTCTTTGAGTTAGGTGCAGAGGCTCCTAATTGCATACCACAGATACCCAGCACTCCACATTGGGAGCCATCTGAGCAGGACAGGAGAGAGGGGTGGCCCCAAACCAGTTTTGTGACTGGCACTCTCCTCCAGCCCAAGTATGAGATGTGGTGGAGGCTGGAAGGACAGGCTTGGGGTGCAAGGACTGTGCTCCCACTTCATGGCCAGTCCCCGAGTTTCGGGGGCAGAAGGACGTGTGTCGGATTCTCCCCTGAAACACCGTCTGAAGCCTGGAGGCTGGAGCGGGGGTCAACGCTGCCCTGCCCGTGGCAGGCAGAGGAAGAACCGAGCTTCCTGTGGGCCAGCTTGGGCGCTCTGGAAGGAATGGGGTGGATCGCTCAGCAAGGACTGCTACCTGCCATGGTCAGGCGACCCCAACAGTGTCTGCCAGGGGTTGAGGGGGAGCGGGAGACAGCAGCTGGAAGAGAGGGCATCGCCCATGTCCACAAATTGTTTCTTAGCCAGGGGAGAGGATCACTGAAAAATCCACAGCGCCTCCACAGAGAGAAAGCGGGGTTTTAGACATTGCCATGGTGAGAGCACCCCTGTGCCAGATTCTGGCAGCCCCAGGTAAGTCCTGCTGTCCTCATTTTATGTCTACCTGCACCCCCCACTGCCCCCTTGTCCAGTCCAGATGCAACTCTGAAGGCGAGGGCGCCACAGTAGAGGAAACCCACTAACCCCCTTCCTCTTCCGGGTGGCTAGCTCTGGAAACGGGCCCAAGCTGAGGGAGGAGGAACTTTGAATTGTGTGTGAAAGTGACCTACTGAGGTGCAGCCGATACTACCTAAAAATGAGACTGTCCCTTAATAGCAAACGTACAGGGTCCGGCAGAAGTCACGCCTGCTCAGGTGTGGTCGGGAGGGTAATAACCTGGGTGTCATCATTTATAGTTTTATTTGAACATTTCACCTAAAATGTCACACGGTGTGCTTGAGTGTGATGTTGTTATGTTACCGAATGGCATGTTTAGGACTTTGTGACGCAAGATTTTGCAATAAAAAGGGGCACTGTTTGTGCCGGACCCCTGCAGAGTGCGAAGACTGAGGTGCACCCTGGTCCTTTTTGGGGCTGGAGGGGAAGAGACAACAGAGCAGGTTTGAGAAACGTAGCAAAAAATTAAAATGTTTTTACGTGCGCACCACAGAATCCAGCTGTCCCACGGGACAGTCACACAGACATTGTGTCACTGGCCCTCAGCCACTTGCAGGGGTCAGTTTTATCATTCCCAAGTTACAGGTGAGACAACGGACGTTCGGAGAACTCCAGTGACTTGCCCAGGGGTCCTTGATTCCGGCTTTGAATGGATTCCAAGGTCTGGGCAGAACTTTCTGGTCCCACATCTCCTCTCGCCTTCAAGCTCAATCCCCAGAGACTGATCAGGAACGGGGGCCCAGGACTCCGCATTTTCACAGCACCTGGGAGATTCTGGTACAGGGAGGCGGTCCAGAGAGCACGTGCAGAGACTGGTCATTTGGGGCTCTGGGAGCCCAGTTCTGCTACCTCTTAGTTGCATGACCTTTGGGCAAGTTTCTTCTCTCCCTGCCTCAGTGTGCTCATCTGTGACATGAGCCGATCCGGGCGCCAACCAGAGAAGGCTGGTATATGTGACCTGTGTTGGTATATGGAACTCAGTGATATGTCGTATGTAATATGTAGGGAGTGAACACTCCATAAATGCTGGTAATTCTTATTGTTAGTATTAATATTCATAGTAGTGGCAGTGTTATGTATGTAGTGAAATACACTGGGCCCTGGTCTACATGGGCCAGGGGGAGGAGGGCCTTGGAAATCGGGTGAGAGAGTTTGAGGGGGGCTGCTGTGTGTGGGCAGAGGACAAGGAGCTGAGATTTCTGTTGGAACCAGGAGACCGTCAGCTGGACTGGAGTCAGCCCCAGAGAGAGGCGGCCTTGGTGACCGCAGGAGGTGCCATCCATTGGGTCAGTGGTTGGCGCCATCTTGCCTGCCGGGCCAAGCAGGGATATCACAGCAGCACCTGCCGGGCACCTTTATCTTGCCTGATCCTCACAATCACCACATGAGGTAGAAACAGCTGCTCTGATTGTTCTCACTGTAGAAATGAGGACATGGGGAGCTGACCTGCTGAATTGCCTTGCTGAAGGCCGCAGGGTTAGTGACAGAAGCGGCATGGAACCCGGGCTGACTATAAAGCTGTGCCTCTGACCACGGCCCCCCCACGGAAGGGTAGCAGAGAGAGGTCCTCTGGACCCCTCCTTATTGCTTCTCTCTGAGAACCACACAGCGGTGGGCTGGGTCTGGGGACGAGGCCAGCCCTTCAGCGCACCTTGCTCACAGATGAAGTCTCGCAGTGCCTTCTGGTTGGACCTGGCTAGGAGAGCTGCTCCTTGAGTCTCTCAGGCCCCCAGGGCAGCAAGGCAGGCAGGGGCATTTATCTCAGTGGCCTAGTTCCATTGGTTTTGGGAATATGGCAGCATGTCCTTTGGTTTTGGGGCCTGGTTGCTCCTTGGTGAGCTTAGGGGTCCCGGGTCAGAGGATGCTGGGCAGTCTCAGGGCTCGTAAGCTGTGTGTGCTGACTTCACGGGGCTGCCATGTTCATAGGGCCCATAAAACACATCTTGAGTCTGAAACCCTCAGAGTTTCCATGTCTCCCCGGCCCGGGGCCAAAGTGAGGGGAGTGAAGAGCCTCAGGAAGCCGCACTTGGAGGGGCAGCTCCCCACCCGGGCGCCTGCCCCAGGGCGCGGGCCGGCTGGCCACGGGAGCCAGGTCCAGGGCAGGTGCCCTCCAGGCATTTCGTAAGTCCTCGAGCCCCCTGGCAGGTGGGCCATCTGTTTTTTAAGAACATCTTTTAACTTGTTTTGGTTTTGTAAAACAGCTTTACACTCTCGTTTTATAATAGATGAAACCGAGGCTCAGAGAGGGGAGAGGACTTGAAGGACGAGGCGGCCCTGGGGAAGATGAGGACGAGAATGAGCTTGTTCTGGGGTCCACCCCGCCTCCCACGACGGGGGAGACGCTTGTGCCTAAGGAACTGTAGCCAACGCTGAGGTGGCTTTTTCCTCCACTCGATACAGGAGGAATAATGGTTTCGGGCTATAGAGTGGGGCAGATGGGCCTCGAGGGCACTGAGGGGACAAGCCCTGCAGGAGGCCACCTGCTGAGCTGGTGGCAGGCTGGCCTGGGCAGTGCAGGCACCGAGGCCTCTGGTGTGGGGGCCTCGAGCTCTCAGCAGGCCCCCCCCTCCTCTGGGCCACCAGAGGGGTCACCTTTCCGCTGGCTGGATCTGGGGCCAGCAAGCATTTTCTTCCCCTAGATGGGAACAGCTCTGGTCCCCAGCAGCTCTGTGGAAAGTCTCAGGACCAGAGACCCCAGGTCCTCAGGAGGGAAGTCTGCAGTGCTGGACAGTGCCCTCCAGAAAGCGACTCTTCCCCTCCTGCTGTGACGGGGAGCTCACGCCTCCCAGGGCAGCACCTTTGCGTGGGGCCGGTCTGCCCAGGGGAAGGTTCTTGCAGGCACCGGTTCAAACATTTATCTCCCTGTGCTGCCTTTCTATTGGCTTTTCCATTGAGACCCCACTTGTTCATTCATTCATTCATTCATTCATTCATTCATTCATTCATTCATTCAGCAAATATTTGTGAACCCAGCGTGGGCAGAGCCTGTGTCTGCTGTTCCCTCTGCTCTCTTGGCCCCTCTGGAATGTGAGCATCTGACGAGGTCCTCTTGAGGCTTCCCCCGGGGTCACTGGTCAATTCTTTCTCTGCTGCCAACTTCTTGCTGCCTCTGAACATTTATTGAGGACCCACAGGCAGCAGCGGGCAGAGTACAGGCAGAGCCCCAGACAGGGTACGAAGGGCTGTGGTTACAGGTGCAGCTCTGTTTCTGCTCCCTGGGTCCCTCTGTGGCACACACGCCTCCCTTCTGTATAATGCAGAACTCAAAGCAGATGGTCTTGAGGGGTCATTCCCTCCCTACCCCTCAAAGCGCAGCACAAAGGCCGCTTCTAGTCCTCTAGCGCCCCAGCTCAGGTGCTTTCGGTTCCTTCTTTGGGGATGGCTACCTCCTCCCAGCTCGTTCTCCGGGTGGCTCTAACCTGCCCTGGCGGGCCCTGCAGTTTACCTGCATCCCCAGCCCCACCGTCAGCCCAGGCAGAGGAGGCTTCGGCTGGCGTGAGGGTGAACGGGGAGGCCGTGGCCCTAGGGAGGGCAACAGCCCGTGCCCCCACGGTGGGCGGTGGTGCTGGAACCCTGAGCGCACAGTACGTGCCTTCTCTCTGTGCTCCTGAGCAAGTTTTAGCCTCCCTAAACCTCCATTTCTCCACCTGTGAACTGGGAGAAGGGGAGACAAAGAGAGAATGTAACTGTCTCATTATTATAGGCACTCAAAAAAGTGGTTGGCGTTGTATTTCCTTCTGCCCCTGCAGGCCCAGCGGTTTCTGCACTTTACGAAGGTATGGGGTGTTCTATGAGGGCGTTCCCACAGCCCATAGGATGTGACTGTTCACCTCACTTGGCACTGGCCGGGTGCCCACTGTGCGCCCACTCTGTCACATTGGGCTCCTACCCGTGCACACCAGGCCTCAAGGTCTCCACAGGGTGGGGGCCCAGGAGGCTGTGCGGCCAGCGGATGGCTGGTGATGGCAGACAGACCTTGTAATGCCCGGTTGTTGGAGGCCTGGCACCCACACAGGCCGGCTCAGGGGGGCCAGGCCGGCAGCCAAGGGTGGACAGGCTTGACTGCCTCCACCCACCCCCCAGGCCTGGCCCAATTGAAAGGTTCTGTCCCACTGGACTTGGAGCCCCCTGGGCTGAGGAGCTCGTGGGAGAGGGGAGGCCCCAGCTCGGAATCGGCGCTGCACACAGAGAATGCCTCCCTTTCTGAGCCATTTCAGTCCATTCATCAGCACTTTCCCGAGACCCTAATGGGTACCTGGCCCGGCTGGGTGCTTCGCACATGTTCTCTCACTGACTCGTCACTGACCTGCAAGATATAGACTCGTTTGTTCTTATTGTGGAGACGAGGCTCAGAGGAGAGAAGCAGCTTGCCCAGGGTGAGAGTTGGCAGGCTGTGGAGTCAGGATTCGAGCCTGGCTGCGTGACTCTGGAATGCAAGCTTGCTCCTACCCCTGTACCAGGAGTGAGGACTCCTTCCCTCCCTCGCTGCCTTGGGCTATCATCCTGCAGCGAGAATGTGGGCTGTCTGGGGAGGTGCTGGGTGGGTCCCCAAGGCCCCTGCCCTGGAGGAGTTCCTCATCTAGTGGGGAAAGCAGGCAGCTGGTCCTTATTCCACAGGGGAGGGGGAGGGGGAGGACTGGGCTAGGTTAAGGGACATGTGTTTGGAGGATCTTCATTCAACACACTTCTGTTAAACCTTTAGGTTAATTTGTTTCTAGCCCACTTCACCCCCAAAGGGAGGTGGCCTGCAGACACATGTGGAGTTCACCAGTTTTTAAAGGAAGATGGGGCAATAAGGGCAAAAAAAAAAAAAAAAATACAAGGATGAAAAGGATGAGGTCAACCACAAGATGCCCTCTGGGAGGTTCTCTCTACTTACCAAACATGAGTGTCGAGTAAGCTCTGGGCTTCCTAGATGCATGTGAGGCAGCAAACACGCCAGTGGTTCCAGTGGTTTTTCACCTCGCTTTTCGTGTTACATGACATTTTCCAGATGGACCTTGTGCAGAACCCCGGCGAGTATCTCCAATAAAGGGGAAAGTGCGCTAGTTGAAGGGAGGTGAGGGGGACTTGGAAGCCGAATGGCTCAGCCTTCCCTCGACCATCTTGGCCGCTCGTAGGGCCCCTCTCTGGATCCAGAGGGCTCCGTTAACACCATCGAGCTACGCCCCTCTTTGTCCGTCACATGGAAAGCGAAGGAAGCTAGGGGCACCCAGCTGGGGCTGGCACTGAGCCGCAGACACATTCCTCCTGGGCTGGGAGTCCTCCTCCACGCTGGGCTCGTGCTGGGCACCAGGATGCACGTGAGTCAGACACATCCTTGCCCGGGTGCCTCCCCTCTGGTGGGAGAGATGGACGTGTGGCAGGGACAGTGGGGGCTGAGCAGCATGGACCTTGCATCTGCCCCATGTCTGCCTCCATCCACCTATTTGTGAGTGTAAACTGGGTAGGAACACTGAGTCCCATGGGGCGGGGGCAGTGGGAGACCTTGCCTGCAGTCCTGGCTGCAGCAAGAGGACCGAGTCAGAATGCCCAATGCCCCTGAGCACTTTCCACGTGCCAGGGCAGGTCCAACCCAGTTCGGGGGGAGCCTGAAACTTATACAATTTGGGAGCCCTCTTTAAGAAAGAAAAATACAAAGAAATACAAAATTAAGTACAAAAGTGAATATTTATGTAGAATGAGAAAAGTGATCACAATCACTAAAAAATTTTTAAAGCAGAGTAATATCACAAACATCACCAAATCAGGAAACTAATATATTTTTCTTAAGGACCAGGAATAATTATATAAGTTTTTTCTTATAATTTTGGACTACATACTCTTTATTTGCCTCCTCATATTACAATAACTTTTGTAACATTTTCTGTGGAAAGAACAGAAAGATAATTGAGTCTTTCCTCTTGTATGATGGACTGAAACCAGTTTATCATCATTACTGACAGTTGAGATACGTAGAATATGCAACTTTAGACAGAAACGTACTTTCTGTTTGTAGTGCTGCTGAGACTGCGCCCTACAAATACAGGCCTTCTGGTAAGTTCTATTTCACATCATTCTCATCAAGAAAAAAGATGTATTCATAATTTTGAACTGTATACACTTCATTATCGGTGACATTACCGACAGGGGAGTTTCCGTTTTGATTAGGGCCAGTTCCTTGCCTGCACCCTGGCACGCCTGATGCTTGAAAGGATATTCCACAGACTCCCTTCCAGCTCCAGACATTTCAACCTCGTTTCTCATCCACTCGCCAGCCAACGACTCCTGGGGCTGCTTCCAGTCCCAGAGCCAAGTGGGCTGGCCCGGCGGGCAGCAGAGGTCTTTATTCCGGGAGTTGTTCCTGCCCCAGGGGGGCTGGCAATAGCTACACCCATCGGCGATGGCGAGGCACAGAAATACACAGCACTCATCCCAAATTACTGTGCATGTGCCGTCACTCAACTGCCCTGGAGCTAGGTCCCCAAATGCCTCAGCCACTCAACACCGCTTGACAGGACAGGAAGAACGCAGGGTATTCAGGGTGGAAAGAAACAGTGCTAATCAACCCTTTATGGCTAAAATATCTTATTTTTTACAGGGTTTACAAAAACACATGACCACTGGGACACGCTTTGAGAGTATTTCTCAGAGATGGGACGAATGCAGACAGGGGCCCAGAAACACAGACTTTCTTCCAGGTCAGTTTGCCTTGGTGCTGACAATGTTTTCCTCGGTCTGCGTGTCTTATCTCAGGGAATCTCATAACTACCACATGAGGTAGGGTGTGTGTGTGTATGTGTGGTGAGGAAACTGAGGCCCAGAGAGATGGAGAGAGAAGCCAAAGGTTATATGATGGGGGACAGTCTTGAACTTGGAACCATGTGACTTCAGAGCCTGTGCTGGTAACTTTGCTCTCCAGAAGCTCATAGGACTGTCAAGAGATGGGTGGATGGATGGTGGGGGGAGGGAGGGTGGGATGGATGGATGGAAGGATGGAAGGATAGATGGCTAGATGGAAGGAAGGATGGATGGATGGAGGGAGGGAAGGTGGGATGGATGGATGGAAGGAGGGAGGGAGGGATGGAAGGATGGAAGGATGGATGGATTGATGGATGGATGGATGGTTGGATGGTTGGATGGAGGGAGGGTAGGATGGGTGGATGGATGGCAGGATAGATGGATGGATGGAAAGATGGATGGATTCTTGCCTTATCCTCTGACACACTGAGTGCCCAGCTGTTTTCCCTGCTAGACATAAACTCCCCAAAGTCAAGATTAAGTCTGATGCTTCCCTGGTCTTTAGAGCACAGCGTAGGACAGGGCCCAGAGGGTGAACTTAGAAAAGGGCCAGGCTGGGGACAGAGGGGTGAGTTGGCCCAAGTCCCTGCTATCAGGAGCTCAGCAACAGTATGTGGAAAAAACCGGAGTGGGCAGAGGCGATGTGTCAGAGGGCCACGCCCACTGGGAACCGGGGCAGGGTCCTGCTGAGAGACAGCACACAGGAGAGTCCACGTCTTTCTCCCTCCAGGCCATAACGCAGCCTGCAGGGGATCCTCGCGTGGTGCCGGGGGCTGGACAAGTTGACCTCTCGGGCCCCCACACCCCGCAAACTCATTCTTGTTCTCTCCTCTGCTCTTGAGGCATTGCCAAGCTTCCCTCTGGAGTTTTCCAAGGTGTCTAGAGAATGAGAGGCCCACCCAGGTGGTCCATTCCAAGGTTCAAGAGCCGGAACGGACAATGCCAGATTGCTCCAAGCCAGCTCAGTTTCGCTTGAGGCACTTTATGGGCCCAGCCTGAGTAAACACGAGCCCCATTAATGCACTGGGGGTTCCACCTCTGCCGCTGTCAGTCTCGCCTCCCAGAGCCGCAGGCGCTGGAGCGTGAGGCCCAAGGGCAGCTTGGAGAAGACACAACCAGGGCTGAAATGACCGCATGGCAAGGACCCTCGGACACTTGCAGACTCCATTCAGAGACTGGGGGCTGAGGCTTGGGGAGGGGAAGGAACAGGGGCCCACTGAGGCTGAGGCAGAGCCAGGGCTCCAAACCCTAACCCCAACCACGCAGCCCACGGCGTACCACCACCACCGGCCCAGGCAGGCCCTGCACCCTCGGGATGGTGCTTTTCAACCCTTCGGTTGAGACACATGGTCTGATAATAGCTGGGTTCTTATGGGACCAACGGGAGAGAAACTGTGAAATCAGAGCAGCCTAGAAAACTCCTGGATTCTGCTCCCTTCGCTCGTTTATCACCTGAGTCCTCCGCTCACTCCACACACCATTCCCGATGCCAGCTCCCCTTCAGGCCCCGAGCTGAGGCTGGGGACCCTGAGACAAGTCAGACCTGGCCTTTGTCCAGAATGAGATCACAGTCTGGTGGGGAGACAGGTGTGGACACAGGCAATGACAGTGACAAACCGCTGTGCTCGGTCCTGGGACACAGGGAATCTCGGGGGCTGCGGAAGCCCTGAGCAGGGGCCCCTAACATATCCTTGGGGCAGGAGAGGTAGGGAGCTCCCTGGGAGGAGGGAGAGGTAGGGCCTGCCCTGAGTTTTGGAGATGAGGCTATCGGGCAGCTGGGCTATGGGACGGCACCTAAGGCGGAGGGAATAGCACATGCAAAATCCGTCCTTTTAGAGGGTAACAACTGGTGTGTAGTAAACACTCAGGCAGTATCTTTTGAATGAAGGAATAAATAAAGGAATGTC
This sequence comes from Micronycteris hirsuta, assembly GCA_004026765.1. Taxonomy (NCBI): domain Eukaryota; kingdom Metazoa; phylum Chordata; class Mammalia; order Chiroptera; family Phyllostomidae; genus Micronycteris; species Micronycteris hirsuta. The sequence goes on from PVJI01001358.1 coordinate 152,702, forward strand.
AAGAAGTTTGGTGTGACTATTGTTAATAATACTGTATCGTATATTTGAAAGTTACTAAGAAAGTAGATCTTAAAAGTTCTCACTACAAGAAAAAGTGTAACTGTGTGTGGGGATGGATGTAAACTAGACCTACTGTGGTGATGATTTCACAACCTACACAGATACTGAATCATATGCCTGACACTAATATAATGTTCCATGTCAATTATATCTCGATATAAGTAAATGAATAGAAGCTGTGACCATGGACTCGCTGTGGGAAAAAGCGAGTTTGATGTGGCTGGAGGATGAGCGGTTTGGGGTAGCTGAGAGACTTCGGTGTTTTGTTTTGTTTCCCTTAATGAAAATGTGTTAACTGCAGTATTACATGACACAGAGAAGCGCACACACCATAAATACACAGCTCAATAAATGATCGAAAGTAGACTCGCTGAAATAGCCACCACGTAGGCCAGAAACAGAACAGCGCCTTGCGCTCGGCCCAGCCACGACCTCCTTCCAAGGTGACCGCTCCCCGGCCTTCTGTTACTGCACAGCGGCTTGCCTGCTGGTTTTGGACTCCTGAGTGGTGTGTACCCCTCTGTGTCCCGCTTCTTTGGTTCAACACAAAACATGAACGAGTCATTCACGGCGCTTCCGCAGTAGCTGTGGCCCGTCCCCTCCCTCGGCTGAGCGGTAGTCCACTGTGCAGATAGGCAGAGCTTGCTGACTTCCTTCTGTTAGTGGGCCTTTGAGTGGCGCCCAGTTTGGGGCAATGAGCAGCAGTGCCCTCATGTCCCCTCCGTGCGGGACACAGCCAGCGATGCGGGGGACACAGCCTGCATCGGCTGGTAGGGAGCCGCATCATGCCTCTCTTCCCTGCTTTGCGTTCAATGACACCACGTTGGTAGGTCAGCACCACGGCGGGGTTATTGACAGCACAGAAGCTGGCAATGCTCGTTTTTTAGAGGTGCCCGGTCAACATCCACCAGCCCACCACGGGCTGTGCCCCTCAGAGCGGATGCTGGATCACAGGCTATAGTCAGCTTCAGCTGCCCACAGTTTTCCAAAGTGCCGGTGCCACCTGGCCCCTCTCCAGCAGTGTATGAGGGGCACAGACGCTCTGCCCCTTCACCGTGGACAGGTTCATGGTGGTGGGGGGAGAGGTGGGATGCTCAGGGAGCGTCCGGGCTCTGTCTGGGCTTCTGGAGGTTAGGGGGCCACTGTGGACCGTGAAGATGGTGGGAAAGTGGGCTTGGCGGTGGGTAGGGAGGCGGCTTTTGGGCGAGTCGTGTCTGCAGGGCCCGTGGGATGTCAGGGGTTAGATGCTTCATCAACACCCCAGACTCCACAGTGGTGCCCCCCTCCCTGTGACCTGATCCCCTGCATTTCTCCCTCTTTCCTTGTCTTCCCTTCCACTTCATCTCTGTTGTGTGGGTACTTACCGTGAACCTAGGTTCCGTGCCCTGTCCTGGCCCAGCCACCAGGAGCCACTCTGACTCATTGTGGGCCCCAGGACAAGGTCCGGCTCCTCTCTGGCTTCAGTGTCCCCTTCTGTACAGTGGGAGACCTGGGCTGGAGGGCCTCATGGAGGTAGTGAGAGGCAGACCTCCAGGCTCCTGCCTCTGGGGGCTCTGGGCAATGCCACCCCCTCCAGCCCTTCCCAGAGTGAACTGTTCACTTAGCACTAAATATTTGTTGTCTGTAGACTGCTTATCAACTAAGCCCTGTACAGGGAAGGGGCCTGGGGGTTTGCCCAGGGCCACACAGGCTTGTGAGTGGCCAAGCCAGGATGCCGGCCCAAGTTCGAGATTACAGGATCTGGCTTTTCTCCATTCAGACTGGCAAAATCTTAGGGTATGGCCAGGGCATGCTCACCCATTACCCTAGAGCCCAGCCCAGACCCCAGCAGGGAGAAGATGCTCGGTGGAAGTCTGCATTCTGCACCTTCCCTGGTCCTCCATGTGAGGCGGAACAGACGGGAGTCCTGGGGTCAAGCCCGTGGATGTGCTGGGTGTGAGTGTCTGCAGCCAGGTGTGTGCGTGGGGTAGGGGCGGGAGGGGAGGGTGGTAGAAGTGGGCACACAGAATCCACGGAGACCACGGCCCATTCCCCTCCACCCCCCGCCAGTTCTCTTCGAAGCCAGGACGTGCTTTATATTTTCAGGAGGAAATGAGCAAGTTTTGCTCTCAGGGAGCAGACAGCTCTGGGAAATGGCTCCAGGGGAAACAAGCCACAGGGATGGAGTGGGGCGAGCTGGGGGCTGAGGCCAGAGCCAGCCCCTCCCCTGCAAGGCGGGCAGGTGTTGGCCATCGAGCTGACAAATGAGCTGACCTGTCCCTTCTGACACTGTTGAGAGATGCCTCCCCAGAGCGGATTCTCTGCCGAGGAGACTCGGCTCCACTGGAAGAGGCGCGCGTGGGCCAAGCGGGAAGGGGAAGGGGGCCCAGATTTCTTTCAGCACCTCTAGGACCCCACAAATCAGGGCCAGCAGGGGGAGGGCGAGGCCCACTGCTGTCCGCCTGGGAGGCTGGAGCAGGGGGTCACAGGGGCTGGAGGACTGGCTGGAGGCCACTGGGAGATCGGAGTGCTCCTTCAATCACTGCATTCAACCGTCCTCCTTCTATCAACCCAACCGGGGGCCCCGCTGGCAGTGGGGGACTCGGAGGTGGAGCTCCAGCCCTGGTGTGGGGTGGGGGGACTGGCTGGTAGACAGTCATGTATGATACACAGGTGTCCTGAGGTGGGTGAAAGAGGTCAGGGAGGTCAGGGAGGGCTGGGCTGGGCTGGCCAGTCTTCCGGGAGGCAAATGCTGTGAAGGGGAGGGGGGACATGGGCTAAGCGGGGGGACAGTGTGGGCATCACAGGGCGCAGGACTGCATGGATGGACAGTTATGGGGTGCGAAGAACACAGAAGGTGACACATTTGGGTGAGGGGTACCTTTGGAAGACCCCTTAGAAATGGTTCTTCCCCTTGGAGATCACCGCGGCCAGACACCGAGCTTGGTGGGGTATCTACATAGCTCATCCGAACCACAGAGCTACCTCTGAGGTAGGTGCTGGTGTTAACCCATTTGACAGAGGAGGAAACTGAAGCATGTAGAGGCCTGATGAGCTTCGAAGGTCGATGCCGGGGATGAGGGCCCAGGAGCCTCTGACTGCAAGCTCATGACCATCACACCTGCTGTCTCTGCCCCACTTTTTAGGGGTCCCAAGAGGACAGTGGCTTGACTGGGTCTGCCCAGCATTTCAGAAGGAGCTCCTGGTCTCAGGCCTGGGTTGAGCTCAACCATCCTGGCCAGGCCTCTCTAGCTGTCCCCTCCACTTCTGGGTGCTGGAAAGAACCTCAGAGGTGCTGAGCTGGTAAAGCAGGGAGGACCCCTGTCCCAGTGACTTCCTTGTAAGAGGCTGAGGGCAGGGGTGAGGGCTTCGGAATCCTTGGAATGTGTGTTGTCTCCAAAGCTCCAGGCTGGGAGGCGATCCTGGGAGGAAGGGCTCTGAGAACAATGGAGTCTGAGGAGGGGGCTTTTGGAACAGACAGGGCAGGGCAGGGAAGGGCTGATGCCAGGCCAAGCCCTTGGGGTGCAGGTGGTGCAGATGTAACCACAGACGAGACAGGGAGCAGCCTCTGTTCTCCCAGGCCCTGTGGGTGCCCTCCTTGTGCAGGATGTTTAGGGCCCTCCCAAATATTCCACCCCTACTGGCACTGCAGGGCTCCCTCTGTTCTCCCAGGCCCTGTGGGTGCCCTCCTTGTGCAGGATGTTTAGGGCCCCCCCCCAAATATTCTACCCCTACTGGCACTGCAGGGCCATGGCAACCCGTGGGATGGGCCTGGTGGTGACCGTCTCACTGCGTTACAGACTGAGAACCTAGGCTCTGAGGCATGGATTGCCACAGTCACTCTGCATGCTGGGGACACACACCCTGGTCCGGCCACAGCCAGGGGTCCCAGACCTCCGGTGACTCCAGGAGCACAGGGTAAAGGGCCCAGACTCAGATGTTCCCAGCACCGCATGATCAGAGCTGGGGGCCCAGGAACTGTGGAGACCGAGCGTGGAGAAGGAGCAAGGGAGGCTGCCTGGGAGAGACGGCATGGGTGGGGTCTGGAAGCGCAGAGATGAGCACACAGGAGCTTGGGGAGGAGGCGCGCTGGTGGGCAGGAGCTTCGGGGCAGACAAGACAGCGTTCTCTGGGTGTCAGAGGGGAGATGGGACAGGGCGTGTCTCGGCCTCCAGCTGAGGCAGAAGCCCTCAGCCCAGCATCGGGGAGGTGAGAGGCCGCTGGCTGAGAGAGACTGAGTGCTGGCCACTTAGGGTGGGTGGGGACTATCCCTGCCCCAGGCCGCGCCCACTGGAGCTGTCCTGGACTACAGACCGCACCCCCAAGGCTGCAGTGGGCCATACTCCCCTAAGCTACTGAACACTGGTCCCCTGCCCCATCGCTGCCCTGTAGTGGGAGGCTCTGGGTCAGCAAGGCCCCACCCAGAGGGAAGGGCGCCTAGTGTCTGGGCCATCCTGACACTCTGTCAGGGCTCTGGGACCTCGCCCCTCAGCCATCCCTCAGGGCGCACTGCCTCCTTCCAAGGCTCCGTGCTGCGCCCTCCATGCTGTGGACACAGAGCTCCTTCCTGGAGCAAATGTGTCCTGTCCAGGGGCCTCCTCATCACCAGGCCCCAGCCCAGCCTTCAAGGCCCTCTCAGTCTGCCCCAAACTCCCTCTGCAATCCCATCTCCTGCCACTTCTGGCCCCACCCCATCCTGGTTCTTGAGCCACACCAGGGGCCCTCTGGGACCCAATCCAGCCACATTTCCTCAGGCTCTGAGCATGTGACACGCTGTCCCCTTTGCCCGGAGTTCATCCCTTCAGGGAACGTCTCCCTGGTGCCTCTTAGGTGCCTGAATCCCCCAGACACCTGCCCTTGTGGGGCCTGTCTGTCTGGGGGGTGGAGTCTGTACCCTCTGGCGGGAGTAGGACAGATGCAGGGGGAGGGAGCCTGGGAGACCATGTGGCCTGGTCCTCGGGTCCTCGGGTCCTCAGTGAGGCACAGGAAGAAAGAGGCCACAGAGGATGGGCTGGAGGGCGCCGTGGAGGCCTAAATGAGTGACCCCAACCCCTGGTCCTGTTGCGGCCCTGAGGTGCTGCAGCGTGAGCTCCTGGTGCCCTTCAGGAGCATGCATCTTGGAGGAGTCACAAAGGAACACCCTGTTGTACAGATGTGAACCTTAACATCCAGAGCGGGCCAGGGACCTCCAAGGTCACAGAAACAAGGTCTTTCTGGTCCAGCCCAGCCCAGCCCAGCCCAGCCCGATCTGATGCATTGGCGCCCCCGCCCTCACCCCAGAGGCCAGTGCTAGGGAGAGACTGGGGCCATGAGTAGATGGGACTGACCCTGGGCCAGGATTTCCCATGAATGCCCGCCTGGAGTCCCAGAGCGAACAGGCGCAAGGGCCGCTGGCCTCCCCGGCACTGCCCCAGGCCCACCCCTGCCGCGTCCCGTCTGTGCTCTCTGGGAGGAGCAGGCAGCAGCCTTGTTTCCCTGGCCCGCCCGACATTGTGATGGCCCCTACAATCCCTCCGTGGTGCCCTGCCATCCGCTTGGGAGCCACGGGTCTCTTGTCCGAGCAGACCACACCTCTGCCCCGACCTGGGGCTCTCTGGGACAGGCACACTGGTGCCCTGAGGTTACATATCCACAGCAACCGGAAGACAAACAACAGGGGAGCCCCCGCAAGGGTGTCCACACGCATTGTCCATCTGGACGCTTCCGCCAACCAAAGGGTCAGCAAACAGAAATTGGGGCTCTGAGAAGGTGAGGGGCTCGCCCAAGGCCAAGTCACAAATGCCAAGCCCCGAGCCCTCGCCTGGCACCCTTTCCTCTGCCCCCAACCTGGACGCTGAACAGAGGAGTTTCCCACTCACCGCTGCGGCCCCATTGCTGAAGACTTGGCTATTTCCTCTCCCTGCCTGCCCGCGTCTCCGTGGCCGGGGCAGACCTAGCTGGAGGCAGGAGGCCAGGGTTCTTGCCAGCCCCCTGGACATGGAAAGCTCTGAGAGTCTTAGACTCTAAGACTCCAGCTGCTCTGAGGACCCCGTCCCGGCTCTGGAAGAATTCTTCCCTTCCCACACCCCAGCCTTCACTTCTTCACAGGGGCTCGGGGCTGCCGTCTCCCTCTGCTGTGAGTGGGAGTCCGGGAGAGAGTGGACAGTCTCCGCCCAGAGGACCAGTGCAAAACCCAGAGCCCCTTCGTGAACTGCTTGAGTACAAGAGAAGGCAGTAGGTGGTTCTGGGCCCGGGTGGCAAGCACTGAACAGGATGGACAGGGTCCTGCAGCCTGGCTGATAGGCCCCAAAGTCCCATGTTGCACACTGACTTTGCGTCTTGGGAAGTCCTGCCAGCTCCCAGCGTCAGCATCCTCATCTCTAAAGGCAGGATAGTGGCAGCACCTACTTCATGACTTTGGATCAAGTGTGAGGGCTTGTAAAGCACTTAGCAAGTGGCTGGCACTTACTACATGCTTAGAAAGTATAGCCAGTATTATCACGAATATCTTTAAACAAGTGTTGGATGGGGCTGACTTCACATGGGAGCAGTCCCGGAGCTGAAAGTTCTGCCTGATTTAGACACAGGGGTGAGTTCCTCTCACTGAGCACCCACTGCACATCCGTCCCTCATCACCTCTGCTCGACACCTCCTGGGAATGGCACGACTTTCCTGCTTGTAGGAGTGGGAGGGGGCTTCAGAGAGGGGGCGTGTCCTGCTGAGGCTTCACGAATTGGGGGGGTATGACAGCCACACCCCTTCCCCAGGAGAACCCTGGTACGCTGCACTCCCTGCAGCCGCTCAGGCTCACCACCACCCCCTGGGGTCTCTCAGGATACACGGGCCTTCCCAGGAGCTGCTGGTGCCCTTCCGTCGCCCTGTTCTGGAGCTGGGCATGAGAAGGCTGTCTTCCCTTGCCTGCCTCATTCCCACTACGACACAGCTGTGAGCTGTCATTTCAGCCTTTGCTGACAACTTCACTTGTGCCTCCTTGTGTTTAGGTGTCCCACCTGGCCTCAGTCTTCTCCCCCAGCCTTTGTACTTGGCTGGGGTTGGAGCTGGGTCACCCACTGTCTGGGCCTCCCCACAGGTGTGAGGCTTCCGGCAATTCCTTCCCCAGCCACTGCCCCCTCTTTCACCTCCGAGTGCGCAGACACCTGCTGCGTGGTCTTCAGTGACAAAGCATTTCCTCGGTCAGCAAATATTTGCCGCCTGGGCTTCAGCCCACCTGCAGGCCACCCAGGATAGGAGCAGAGGGAGAGTGGCCTTGATCCAACAGTGTGAGGCTGCAGAGGATGCCAGTGTCATCTCTGGTTCACCACCGAGAGGTGCAGGGGCCAGGACCAGGGAGGGGATGTCCTGCTTTGGAGAACTGTCCCCTCATGTCTCTGCAGACACACAGTTGCTGGTCTGGAGGAGACAAGCAGAGTGGGACAGGTCCTCAAGTGCGTCCTGTGAAGTCTGGCTGAGAGGCGGGGCACCCACCTGGAGAAGGGCAGGCTTCAAGGTGAGGGTAGGACGTTGGAAGGCCTCCACTGCCAGGTCTCTCTGGATGAACCGTGAGAAATGACTTTCTCCCAGCCAGAGCCAGCCCACAGTGGGAACGGGCTGCCCCATAAGGGTGAGCTCCCTTCATGGAAGGTATGCGAGGCCACGCATGTGAATTCCTGCCTCAGGGTGTTGAATCTCCATGGTTGGTGAGTCCCAGGGGGCAGCTGGGTGTTGGGAAAGGGCTCTGGGCAGGGAGCGTGACACGTGGGCTCCAGGGCTGGCGCCATCTCCAGCTGCGGGATCTGACATAGATCCCCTGCCCTGTGGGGCCTGTTTCCTGACAGTAACATGGGCGCCTTCTTGTTCACTTCCAGCACCCATGGAGCAGCAGATGAGATGGGGCTCAGCACACAGCAGGTGCTCAGGAAATGTCAGTTCTCCTTCACCCCACAGCAAAGCTGGATGCATGAAGATGTTACCGTTTCTGCTTTTCAACACTCAGAGAGGTTTGGCGATCTGTCCTCGGTGCTCCCCAGGTGAAGGACCTGGAAGCGTGCGCTGCAGATGGGCTGGGCCTCCCTGGGAGTGGGCAGGGTTTCGGGCCTGGGGGTGCCTCCAGGTGCACTCTGCCCTTGCAGGGAAGTTTTAACCCGTCAGGTGGATACAGAGCAGGAGATACAGGAGCATACCTTCCTCACACCTCTTCCTGATCCCCCAGTCCTGCTCATGCTGAAGCATACCTCCCATCCCATCTGGCGACTGCCTGCTCCGCAGCCTTCTGTGGCTCCCCAGGAGCCACGGCATTCTTTTAAATCTACAGGACGCAGCTGTCCCCTGGGCTTGGCCTCCCTCTCTAGCCTCAGTCCTGCTGCCCTCTGGCCACACACAGCTCCTTCTCCATAGGGTCCCTCTTCTGGTCCTTGCTTTCCTTGCTCCCTTCACTTGCAATGCCTTTTCTACCTCATCTCGGCCTGTTAAAATCCCATCACCAGAGACTGGAGAAAGTTTGAAGCAGCTGCTGTGGCGAGAAGGGAAATGAGTAATTAGGTCAGTGTATTTGAAGTTGTGGTTAATGCTGACTATCCCTTTGTGGTGTGAGGCTGGAGCGAACAGTCTGCCCCGCTCGATGGCTTGCTTTCTTCAACAGAGCTTGGCAGCTTGGGTCTAGGCATTGAAAAGTGCATAGCTGGGTTCATCCAGTGTCGGATTTTTTTTTTCTTTTTTTAAGATTTGGTGCAAAGAAAAACAGCAGTGGGGTTGGGGAATTAGCAAGAGTCGAATGGAAATGACAGACTATGGATAAGGAGGGAAACGATGAAAGAAGAAAGCTCACAGACGGGGAGAAAGTGGAAAGAAAGGCCTACCAAGGCCAGAGAACTGGGGACTAGCAGGGCTAGACAACCAGACCGACTGGAAGGAAGTGTTTGCAGGCCAAGGTGGGGTGTGAATCAGTGATTTTGACAGAGTCCTTCTGGGTGGGGCAAGGTCTGAGGTGAGATGGTGGGAGTGAATGCTGAAGGGGAGTCACCCCTGTGGTCCAGACCTCACCCAGGGTCCCCCGGGCTTGTGCTCAAGAGGAGGACTGCCATCGCGATCGCAGAGCTGACGGTGAGTGATGGGGGATGGTTGGGGAATTAGCACAGGGGCAGCAAACATTTCTCTACAGGGCAGAGAGGAAACGTTTTAGAGTTTGTGATCCATAAGGTCTGGATCGCAACTATAATACTCTTCCGGCAGGGCAAGAGCAGCCACCCGCGATTTGTAAATGAACGGGTCTGGCTGTGTTCCAATAAAACTTTATTTACAGAAACAGGCAGCAGGCTGGATTTGGCTCAGGCCTGCAGACTGGCAACCCCAGGACTGAAGGATAAGAGAAGTGAATTGGGGAAGAGAGATCATCTTCATCATGGGAGCTAAAGGCCTCAGTGAGCTTGGCTGGCTTTTCTTGAAGGTTGTTGCGTATAGCTGGTGGTACTTGACAGAATTTTAGGTGGTTCATGAAAAAAAATTTAAACTTTAATGGTGGAAAATTTACAACATACACAAAATTATGTAGTAATGGTATAATGAACTCCCAGCTTCAACGATATGAATAAACATCCAGTCACCTCCACCCCCAGCACGAAGTCTTCACTCACCCCAACACTTTGGCCTCAGAGATGACTTTAAGGACCCTTGAGCTCATGGAATGCAGGGCCTGAGGCTGGTCTGTGTGGGTCCCTAGTCCACATCAGGGTCCAGCTCGCTTTAGGTGGCATTAAGGTGGTTGGATTGAATCACTGAGAGGAAGAGAAAGAACCATTGTCTTCTGAACACCAGTTCTGGTTATGGAGCGCTCCCAAGTACATCTGTCTGTGAGAGAGGGGTTATTATTCCCATTTTACAGATGAGGAAATGGAGGCACGGAGAGGTGGAGTGTCTTATCCCAGTTCACACAGCATTTAGTGGAAGAGGTAGGGTGGGAACCTACGTGTGTCTGGCCCCAAACCACACTGCAATCCTTGTCAGTCCGCACCCAGAGAGGAAGACTGCCATACTTTTGTTTTTGAAAGGGAAGTAGGTTGGGGAGCAGCTTGGGGAGCCCCAATCCTGTTCCTGTTCCCTGGGCAGGAAGGGCCTGGTCTCAGTCAACTGGGCAGGTGACGTGGTGGAAATGACCCCCACCTGCCCACAAGAATACCCCTTCACTGCTGCCATCACTCCCAATGGCCTTAAAGAGGTTTTCTTTCCTTTCTCCAGGGAGGATCCACTGTCCTCAGCCCTGGACCTGCTGGTCACCTGTGTAATGTAGCTGCCACTGCTTCCCCAGCAGTGCTCAAGGGGGACACAGGGCCTGGTGTGGCTACACATCAGGGACTTGGAGATGGAAGGACTGTGTCTCAGAGAAGGGAAGGGGTGTTGGAAGCCATGCTAGGGTAGCCCTTCTTATGTAAACACTGCCCCTTCGTTGAAGGGAGACCTAGGTCCTTATCCCAGCCCTGGTCTTGACTCTCCGATTATGAGGGTTAGTCATTAATTGCCATAACAATTTTATGAGAGAAACATTGACAGCAGCTATCAAGATAGTGTCTATCTGCTGAGACGGAGAAAGGTGAAGTGGCTGGCCCAAGGTCACACACAGAGGTGGCTGGGATTTGAACCCAAAGAGTGTGGCTTCAGAGGCCCCAGGCTTCGCTGCTCTATTCTTACTAGTTGGAACTGACTCTGGGTTTGCGTGCTGCATTCCAAAGGGACCGGGGAATGCTGCTCTTGGACTGAAGTCCACCTGGTCCCCTCCAGCCCACCTCCCTCTACCTCCTCTTCAGCTCACCACCCATCCATCTGCCCCAGCAAAGGAGGCTTTGATGGGCTGTTTTTCCCCCGCCCCCGCGCCCACCACCCCCAACTCCAACAGGAGGGAAACAGGAGGGCCTGGGCAGTGCTGCTGTCTCCCCTGTCTGCAGAGAGCCCCCCAGCCTAGCCAAGGTAAAAGCCATGGGCCAGGCCTGTCTAGCCCCAGGTGGGCCCCAGTCCATCCTGCTCACAAAGCCAACAGACCGTAGCATCTGCAGACCGTGACCCGCTCCCAGCAGACGGCAGCTCCGTCATCATCATTGGGAGCTAAAACGCCTCAGTGCGCTTGGCAGGACCCAACCCCAAGGTTCAGCCCCCTGCCTCCCTGAGCCCACCCGCATGAGGCAGAGAAGGGCAGGCAATGGTAAGGAGGCCTGGGATGAAGAGGCAGCTGGCATTTCTGGCTCAGCTGGGCTGCTTCTTGGCTGTGTGACCCTGGGCAAGTGCCTGAGCTCTCTGAATCTCTCGACTCTCCTACTCTTTTGCAGATTGAGTGAACCAAGGTGTGGAAACAGGCTTTGCCCGGGGTAAACCGCTATACAGAGGGCTGGGGCTCCTATTACGGTGCTCTCTCCCATGACCCACTCCTCCTGCCTTCTCTAGGTGATCGCTGTGGTCACGTCACATTGAAAAGGAAAGCTCTTTCGAGCTTCAAGGACCATTGCCCCGGCTCGAGGGCTACGTCTGCACACACTCCCACGCGGAGAACCCAGACCACCCCAGGCAGGCGGGGGCCGAGCAGATCCCTCACCCAGCCTCTACCTATACAGTGGAGGCAGAGAGGCCTGGATGGGAAACTGCCAGCCCAGGTGGGGAGAAGCAAGCACAGGAAATGCTGTGGGCTGCAGAGAGAGAGGCAAAGGTACCAGCTCCCCACTTTCTGTCATCTGTCTCTTCCTGTATCTCCTGTACTTGACGGGGACTGATTATCTCTGTCCCCAGAGCCCAGCAGAGAAAAGCCCCTTTCCAAACATTTGCTGAGTAACTGAGCAACTCCCCCCTCCCCCCACACACATGTGCCCTGCAGCTGAGCACCCTGTTAGGGTCTGAACCCAGAGAGGAGACCCTCGAGCATCAGACAGATGGAGGGGTATCAGAAATGCCCTGGAAGGACAGGGCAGTGGGTCAGGAAGGGTGACTCCCCCTTCCCAAAGCCCACAGAGTGTGTGCCACCCCCTCTGCCTCCCGAGGCACCCGGCGGGGCTGTGGGCAGGAGCCCAGGCCGTGCACTGTGTGCAGAACCGCCAAGGCCTAGCACGATATCTGGTGCCTGGTGTGTGCTCGGTCTGTCGTGGGCTGTTATTTCTCTCTCACGTTCAGTTGCTCAGCAATTTCTGCCTCATTTGAGCTTCTCCACAGGCCTGTACTTTACCCCTGGGGAAACTGAGGCTTGATGGGACGGTAGCCCGGTTTTGCTGTGTGACCTTAAGAATGTCATCTCCCTTCTCTGGGCCAATGAAGGAGTCAAAGTAGATGTTCTCCTGGGTCTCGTCTGACCTTTTGGAGTCTGTGTTTTGGTTCTGTGGTCTGAGGTCTGGGGCCCTTGATTGTGCCAACGCAGTCCGGAGGGGCACAGTGGGGGGAAAGGCAGCTGGGTTTTGGCTCCCCGCTGGCTGCGCCAGCCCCTGGGGATGCACTTGCAGAGCTCTGTCTCTGCGTGAACTTACTCTCAGTCCCAAATTGCACACCAGGCACTGTTAGGAATCTATTTACCTCCCCTGCGGCCCCCGACCCATTTCACATTTGTCAGGGAGAAATTGGAGGAGCTGGAGTTGCCCTTTCTCACCTCGGCCACCCCTGGGACATTCCTGGATCAGATGAGAGTAGAGGTGACAACAGAGAGAAGAATAAATCCTGAAAGGTGAAGCTCCACACTTCCTCCACTTGATGCGGAGTGGTGCATTCTGGTCCCTTCTCGTTCAGCTTTGGGGAGCTCCAAGGCTGGAGACAGGAGGAGAGAGCAGAAGGCTAGATTTTGATAAAAAGAACTGCTCTGCTGGCCATGGAAAAGCCCGCTATCCTTAGCCCACTATCCAGGCAACTTCGTCCTTGATCTATTGCCCACGGGCTGGCCCGGAGCCTGGCATTCTAGCTGTTGTCCATTGGTCTGTCTCATACATCAGGGCCATGCAGGGAGCGAAGCCAGGAAGGAGGGGCAGCCTGGGGCAGGACAGCGGCTTTGCAGGGGGTGAGCTGCTCGTTACTGGACGGTTCAGGCAGACAGATGAGAGGCCCACTAGGCCAGGAAGTTATATGGGGAACCGAGCATGGCTTGAAATCTGACAGGTGAGAGATTGAACTTTGGCCTCCTCTTCCACTAGCTGGTTGGCTTTGGACAACCTGGCAGTCACCTGAGTCTCAGTTTCCCCAACTGTGACGTGAGGACGATCACACCCTTCCGCCAAGATGGCCAGAGGATCCCAGGTGGTCGTGTCTGTGAAGTGTCCAGCCAGAGGCACAAGCAATAGGATCAGAAGGAGTAGTGCGGTAGTGGCGTCTGTTGTTTTGCTATCTGTATTCATTTTCTATGGCTGCTGTAACAAAATACCACAAATGTCATGGCTTAAAACAGCACAAATTTATTATCTTACAGTTTTGTAGGCCAAACGTCCAAAACAGGTCTCACTGGGCTAAAACCAAGGTCTCGGCAGGGCTGCATTCCTTTCTGGAGGCTCTGGGGAGAATCCATTTCCTTGCTTTTTCCAGCTTCTAGAATCTGCCTGCCTTCCTTGGCTCACGGCCTCTTCTCTCTTCAAAGCCAGCCGTGGCCGCAAGAGTCTGCCTCGCATCCCCATCGCTCTGACGTTGGCTCTTCTTCAGCCTCCTTCTTCCACTTTCGAGGACCCTATGATTCCCCGGGGCACCTCCAGCTAAGCTAGGATAACCACCCTGCTTCAAAGTTTCAAGATTAGCAACCCTAACTTCGTCTACAATCTCAGTTCCTTTTGCTGTGTAACACCGTCACAAGTCCGGAAGGCCGGGCGATGCCTCCTTGGGAGGCCGTTCTTCTGCCTGTTGCCGCGTTCGGGTAACTGGCTCCTCCGCCAGGATGGCAGCCCTCGCCATTGCTCTCCATCAGGACCTGATCAGTGCTGTGCACTGAAGGCCCGTGCGTGTTTCTCCTCTTTTCTCTTGCAGATATGCTTGTTAGTGCAGCTCCTCTCTTCTCCATGGGCCGTGGTGGGGTAAAGGCCCGTGGGGGTAGCTATCATCCAGGCCACAGACTGCAGGGCCTTCGGAACACACCAAACAGAAGGAGAGGAATCGAAGTCACCCAGACAGTCTGAACTCAGTAATGACATAAGCCTTTGACTTGTCTTCCCTTTTGAGGAGCGGAGGAGATGGGGGGGGGGGCATTATTTTGTGTGTGAATAAGGATGTGTATGGATATCGGTCCATCAAAGCGGGTGGACAGTGTGGGGCACTTATTCTTTTTGCCATCAGCACGCTTTCCCCTTTTATTCTGGTAAGAACAATCTGATTCTGCTTTAAGGAAGTCATTCCTCTCACTCATTCTTTCTCCCCGCCCCAGCCCCCACTCCCTCCCCCAACTCCAGAGCTGGCTGTTTCCTAAGATGAAACCTTAGGCTTTTTCTCTCCTCCTGTGTTACCTTCCCAGAGATGAGGAATCCCAAAAAGTTCTGGGACAAAGTGGAGTTTGAGCTGGGCCTTGAAGAAGAGGTAGGATTCCAATAGAAGAAAGGGGGAAGGAGAATTTAGGGGGAAGGAACAGCCAAAAGCCTGAAAGTAGACATGGTCAGGTGGGATGGTGAGGGACAGGCGATCTGGCACCCACTGAGGACAGGGAGACAGATTGGGGCAGGCCCCGTGGGTGGAAATTCAGGCCTCTGGTGTTTGAGACGACAGTCTTTGGAAGAGCAGCAGGATCTGTCTCGAGTCCCACAGATGACACACTGCTGAATGATGCCACTTGGCTCAGTGTCCAGAGGTGACCCCTCTTTCAGATTGGGGACAGGGGTCTGCTGTCATCTTATCTTGAGGTCGAAAGCCCTGGCCTTGCATTCTGGCCCTTCTGCTTCCAAGATGCGTGACAGTTCACCCTTCTGAACCCTGATACCCCATCTGTAAGTTACAGAGTGCAGTGAGGATTCACAACAATGAAAGAAAAGTGTGGGTCTTGTCACTTTGTAGGTGCCCTGTGAATGGCAGCTGCTCTGATCCTCAACATCATCACTGACATTGTTATTACACGGCTGGACCCATGTCTCCTTCCATGCTTCCTCCCAGACCAGCCTGCTTATCCCACTCCCTGGGGCCTTTTGGGCCTGGATTTCTACTTCCCTGCAGCTTCGGGCGTGGAGTCTGGTTCCTACCCCGCAGAAGGAAATACTCGGTCTTCTGACTCAGGGACACTGCAGCTCTGACCACAATTGCAATTCCTTACTATCCTTCTGTGTTTGCCTCCCCTGTTCTGTGTTCTCCACGTGGGGTGGGCCCTAGTCTGTCTTGGTCAGTGTCTTGCTGAGAGGCCGATGCGTAAAAGAGACTCCAAAATATTTGTCGAACTCAAAGATGAATGAGTGGCATGCGTGATCGAATCCTTGGAGCACACAGCAGCAGCACCTGGGGCCGTGGACGAGCACCCCACCTCCGAGGCCCCTGGAGGACACCTTTACATTCATAAGGGGTGGTGGAAGGAGGTGGCTTCTCCTGGCAGCTCTGAGGGAGAGAGAATTTATCCCCATTTTAGAGTCAAAGAAACTGAGGTTTATAGAGTCTTGCTCAAGATCAGCCTTCCAGTAAGCGGTGGGCTTGGCTTGACCCCAGAGCTGTGACTAGGGCCTCTCCAAACCCATCTGAGGCTAATTTCAGTGCCCACAAATCCACATGTTTATTTTCATCAAATGTTTTATTTATTTCACCGATGATTTCTGTTTGCAATAGAGCTTTTTGTTCTTCAAAATGACATTGGGCAAACCTAGGAAAAGGGGCAGTCATTCTTGAAGTGTTTTCCAAAGCCAACTATGATGGAGGATGATATTGGGGTGCCAGCCACTACTATTGTTCTCCATGACCCTAATGAAAGTCATTCCATGAGCGAGCTGCTAACCTGTAAGCAAACGTGTCAACTTATGAACAATCAAGTAATTCCCCAATCCTCGCTGGATATTAGCCAAGTTCTGGATATTAGCCAGCTGAGCGAGTTGCTCAACTCTCTCCCTGGAGGGGGATTGTTGGATGGGAGGGATTTTCCAGCTCGTGACTTGGATGAACCCGAAGTTATTTCCCTGTTGAGTAGCCCCAGCCTGAGAGGCACCAGCAGCTTCGGCTGAGGGTGGCTGGGACAGAGTGGGGGTGCGGGCCGGCCCTGTCCGTCCATGCCTGGCCTGGTGGTGTGGCCCTCAGAAGTCTCAGTCGGATTTAGGCCTACAGAGCAGATGGGAGAGCATTCTGGAAACCCAGTGGCTGGGGTGGGTAGCGGGCTGGTTTCCAGGGAAACAGTGCACCCTCTAGTCAGCAGGGAGAGAGGGCCAGAGCCTGAGGAGAGGCCAGAGCAGCGAGAAAGGAGACCCAGGCCCTTGGAGCTGAAGAGCCCAGGGTGGGGGAGGAGGACGTCGTGTGGGAAGAGGGCAGGAAGAGGGATTTGGCACAGGTCTCTGCTGCCTGGTCTCAATTTACTTGTGAGGAGCCTCCTAATAGCCGGGTGAGAGCTGTGCACGCTTTCCTGAGAGCCTGTTAAGTGTTTATGGAATGATTTGTGAGGAGAAGTTTCTTTGGAAGCAGCTTGGAGAAGGTATGTTATTAAGAGCTCTCTCTCCAAGTTTCCTTGGCCCACTTCCCCCCAGGCCCCTGGGGTCTGGGCAGCCCATGGTCACAGCAGCTGTTTGCTATTTTGTAGGCCATGGGGCTGGGGAGTGTATTGGGGCTGGGGGGGAGACAGAGAAGTGGGGCAATTCCCTCCTCCCTGAGGTGGCGTCATGCGAAGGAGGAGTGCTGGAGCCTGCCTCTGAGGGAGGCGCCCTGGGCCCAGAAAAGTGTGCCGTCTTTCACAGGGGCAGAGGAGGACGGAGGTCACCGGACCAGAGGCAGCAAGAGGTCGTGGATGATGGGGACTGAGGCATGGCCATTAACATCTAGTAATAGGAAGTCACTGGGAGCGATGTGGGCAAGCCAAAAGACTGGGGAGGCGTCAATGACCCAATGACACGTTTGCCTTCTCCATCAGACTCGGGGCTCCCTGGTGTCAGGGACCGTCTGGCTCACCTTGATATTCCCGTCATCATGGGACATCAGGGCTGGCCTAGAGCAGGGGCTCAGCTTGGTGTGAGCCCTCACCCAGCCAACCATCCTGCGCAGCCAGACAAGGGCCCACTGAGGGCACTCGGCCAGACCGATAGGTTAAGTTTATTGTGACTCCTGGTCTGGAAAACCCAGGACTATCTACCAATTCCCCCATCAGCAGAAATCCACCCGGCCTGGTCTCCACAGAACAGCTTCTTTACCTCAAGAGTTGGAGCTAGCTATACAGAGCCCCTAGGAAGGACCCGTGACTGGCCGTTCCCAATTCTCTGAGGCCCCTGCCAGGGCATGTGGGCCCACCAGGAGCTTCAATCCCAAATTATCTGCACAACAGTCCTGGGGCGGGGGCGGGGGCGGGGGCGGGGATGAGGGTGGGGGGTCAGGCTTTTTACCTCCTCTGATTTTATAGCTGAGAAAAAATGAAGTCCAGAAAGTGCAGTCACTCTGCTGAGGTCACACAGTGAGGAGCTGCCCAGGCAGGTCACACTCAGGTGTTCAGGGCCAACGCCAGTGCTCTTGCCTTTAAACGACACCAACCAAAGACGCTCATGTCGATCGTTTTGCTTGGCCACACCGCATTGTCATCATCTGTGTCATCTCCTTGTATGTGCGTCACCCCTCTTACCTAGAGTTCCCTGAAGGTAGGGGGTCAGGTTGGCTTTATCCTGGGTCCTTAGGCCTCAGTTCTGAGCCTAGCACGGAGGAGATGGATGGATGGATAAATGAAAAATGGATGGCCAAATACTCGGTCAGAATTAGGAAGAAAGGATTCCAGGTGGAAGGAAGTACATGAGCAAATTAACAAAGCCCCCAGCGTGGTGCGTGAAGGGGTGTGTGTGTGAGGCAGTGGGTCTTAATAGTTGCCACGTGACAAGCCAAGGGGCTGTCCTGGGAATCGTGGGGGGAGGGGGTTCGGGTGTCACGATGGCTGGGGATCTCCAGTGACATTTTGTGAGAGGAGACATATGAAAATCTTGTGGGATATTTGGGTGGATGAAAAGCCTGTTTAGAATCACCTGTGCCTCATTCCTAACCCTGTTTTATGTATAAGCACAAAGCTTTTCTTTTTATTTTTTTGCATGATTCTAGTACACCCTAAATTTTCCAGGAATACAACTGCCTTGTCAATTGAGGCGAGACTGTGCTCGGTTCACAACATTATTAAGACTGGTTTCCCCCTAGCTGGTGTGGCTCAGTGGATTGAGCGCAGGCTGTGAACCAGAGTCGCTGGTTCGATTCCCAGTCAAGACACATGCCTGGGTTGCAGGCCAGGTCCCCAGTGGGGGCCACATAGGAGGCAACCACACATTGATGTTTCTCTCCCTCTCTTCCTCCCTCCCTTCCCCTCTCTCTAAAAATAAATAAATAAAATCTTAAAAAAAAAAAGACTAGTTCATCATTTCAGAAAAATTAGGTCACTGACGGCAGCACTTCTGAAGCCGGAGCGGCCTGGCCCGGGCGGTGCGCACAGCAGTTGCGATCCCTGCGTCTCCACAGAGACCCTTCTCTTATGTCTTCTTAGGGTAGCCGGCCCCGGGCAGGAAGATAGTGAAATATGTCTTTTCGTTATAAATTATATACTTTACACTGATTTCACTGCAGTTTTATTCAGGGGTGTGCTGGAGCCAAGTCACACGAGAGCAGATTGCATGCCTTTCTTCCCAACTCGGCACTCGGTGTCGTCATGTCGGCGGTTTGAAGTCAGCCCTGGTGGAAGTGTCTGCACCATGAAATTGTAAAAAAAAAAATCGTTATTTTTTATTATTATTATTATTATTATTATTATTGCTATTGCTTCAGAGGTTTGATTGTTAAACATTTTCCAGCTCACCACTGATTCCCTGGCTTTTCCACTGGTGGGAAGTGGGCTGTATTATCTATTTCAGCCCAACAGAAGGGGCTTGGGCCCCAGAGGGTGGGAACCACTGTGGAGGGGAGTGAGCCTGCAGATGGTTGTAAGGAAGGACCTCGTGCCCGCGACAGGTGAGGAGCAGGTTCCTCCAGGTTCCTGAAGAAGTCAGAGAGTTTTAAATCCTTGCGAGGAGGCCTTTGTGGGGTTGGGGGTTGGGGGGTCAAACAACCACAGAAGGGTCCCCCACCTTCCAGCTATGCTCCAGGGAGGCAAGAGCAGAATCAGAGGCAGAATCTCCTTCCTCCTTCTAAAAACGTTAGCAATTTTGCCTGACACACACTGTGGCTGCTACATAGTGCTGGACTATTTTGTTCCCTGGAATTCTGACAGAGAAAACTGGTTAGAGCTCTGGCTGGGTGCCTCAGTGGGTTGAAGCGTCTTTCCATGCACCAAAAGGTTGAGAGTCTGATTCCTGGTCAGAGCACATACCTAGGTTTCGGGTTCACTCCTCAGTCAGGGCGCATGGGGGGTCAACAGATCAATGTTTCTCTCTTTCTCGCTCTCTCTCTCCCTTCTTCTCTCAAAAGTCAGTGGGCATATCCTCAAGGGGTGGGGGGACCTGGTCAGAAAAGGAGAGCTCAGGTGGGCTTGATGTTGACCAGCCCTTTGACTGCCCTCCTGGGGTCTGACCCTTCATCAAGTCCCCCTGGCGTCAGCCCTAACCGTCCCCACCCCGCTATACTCCCGCTCACTACTCAGGGGCTCAGCATTTATGGAATATTACCGGTGCCCAGCCTTGGAACTCCTGCTGTGTGCCAACCGCTCCGCTAAGTGTGTCTCCTGCCCTGCTTCTTGATATTCCGCTCCCTCCAGCACCCACGTGAGGTCATCGTATTTTACCCACGTTGTCAATAAGAAGACAAGCTCCAGGAGAGAATATGTCTTGCCCAAGGTCGCCCAGCCAGCAAGTGGTAGAGCCAGGACCACAAGCCAGGCTGTCTGACTCCCAGCCGGGCTCTTAAACCCACACTCGAACTTTTAAAGGGAAGATGTTATCTGTTCAACTCCTCCCTTTGATGAGGTCCAGTGTGTAGGCCAGAGCTGGAAGGGCCCAGAGAAATGACCTAATCCTACGATTCCCAACAGTTCATAAATCCACCCCACCCCCAGCACACACCAGCGTCACTATCAAAGAACCTGTTTCTACCATGAGAGAAGCAGAGGCCTACTTTTCTCCAAGAAGGGATGTCTCTGCCGGCCTGTTTATCATGGAGGTAGGGCTGGGCTGAATAACGGTGATTTCAGCAGTGTCACTGAGAGCCAATGCTATTGCTATGGCTTTGAAACACAAACAGAAAAAGAATCTATTAGTCACCGAGGAGTGTAATAAGCCTGTTGAGTAATCAGCCTGCTGGCCATGGTACCTGCAAACCACAAAGATGATAAATGAAATACCATGGCCAAATTCTTGGCTACTTGAGGGTGGGTGTGGGGCCTGTGGGCGGGGAGGTCACGGGCCTTGTTCTGGAAACTCTGCTTCCTACCAGTGGACTGGGGACTCCTGCGCAATTTCAACTTCCCATTTCATAGATGGGAAAACTGAGGCCTCGAAAGGAGGAGCGGTTTATCCAAAGTCACCCATCGAGTTGAAGACTGAGTCAGGGGTAGAAGTCAGTTCTTGCTGGCTGTCCACAATCTAGGAGGACAGCAAGTGCTTGTGAGCTGCAGTTGGGGTCACATAGGGTGTCTCCATCCCTCTCTGCCCTGCTTTTCTCCTCCCTCTGACATTCCCTGGCCGATTTCAGATCCCCTTCTCCCTGCTCTCTCCACCCCCAACTCCCCCTTTGCAGATAAGGCTGCCAAGGTTTCCAGAGGGACCTGGGGACAGGGTGTGGCTTCCAGAATGTCCAGACTTGGGGACGGACTGGAGAGACACCAGGATTCCTGTCTCCTTTCCCCTTCCCCAGGCCTGTCCACTTGCAGCTGTGTGGGTGGATCCAGACACTCTGGGATTTGCCAAATTGCCAGAGACACCAAAAGTTTCTCCCAAATCCAATCAGAAAAGGCCTCCTTAGAAGGAATAGACACTGGGAAGGATTAAGCAGAGCTTTGGCTCCAGATACCAGCCACTGGTGTGAGCTAGTCATTTCCCTGGCCCGTGCCTCAGTTTTCCTCTTCTGTAAAATGGGTATAGGGTTGCTCATCCATTCAGCAAAACTTTGCTGAGTGCCCAGTCCTCAAAGGTAACGCTTCAGTGCTTACCATGTGCTGGGTACTGAGCCAATCGCTCTTCATGCACTCTTGCATTTCAGTCTCACAACCTTCAAGCTAGGTTTTATATTTCCTGTTTTACTTAATGACAAGGTAACGGGGCTCAACGAGTTTTAACAACATGTCCAGGATCCTGCAACAGATCCAAGATCCACACCCAGAGGCAACAGGAGGATTCTGTGCCTCCTCTGGAGGTCCGTGAAGCTGGAGTACGGTGACAGCTCAGCAGGAATCTTAGGTCCACTATGGCGAGACTGAGGGGACCCTTAGAGCAGATGCTACATGAACACAGAACCAAGTCCTGGGATCTGGCCACTCTGAGTGTGAGAGGAGGGCTTCCAGCTGCCTCCATCAGAGGAAGTCACCGTAGGCTGCTGGTCACCCAGCTGCTGGGGACCCATTTGCAGAGTGGAAGAGGCATAGGGTTTTCCCAGTGCCCAGCCCTCTGGCCAGCTTCCGCAGTAGCGAGGGTGGATCCTGCGCGGGGAGCTGAGTTCTAAGAATAACAACAGTTACAAGGTCACCTCCCAGGAAATGAACAAGGTATTTTACACACATTTGCTGATCTGACCCGCCAACCGTCCTGTGAAATTATTAGCCTTATTTTATAGATGAAGAGAATGAGGTCCAGAGAGGTGGAATGGCTAGTTCACCAGCACCAGGACCTGGTCTCGGGTCTGTCTCCCACAGGGCGTGGTTTTTCACTGTCCCTGGCGCCAGTCTGCATTTGTTGCAGGACATTGCACAAGTCACTACACCTCCCTGGACCTCGGTGTCCATGATGTGAGAAAATCTACTCCTGCCCTTGGTAAAAATTGTTGAAAGACTCCCATGAGCTCATGGATGGAGATGTACTTTGAAGGTCTGCCTATGGCATGACGACATTATGCCATTATGTGATTTCAGGGGTATTGGTGACTCTGTAGCATAAAAGTATCGTCTCCTCCAGCCTACCCCATGCCAATCCCACCTGTCGAGCTACTTCCCCAGGCTCAGAGTTTGTCCGCAGTAAGCCACCAGTTTGGCTGGGGCAGAGTTGTCCACCATCATCAGATATAGGACCTTTAAAACATTGCTATATGGCTAGGTCAAGTTTAGTCAGTCCAGGAGGCAGATGGTCTGGGACAGATGAGCAGTTCCTCTAGACCAGGGGTGTCAGACTCATTTTCACCGGGAGGGCCACATCAGCCTCACGGTTGCCTTCAAAGGGCCGAATGTAACTTTAGGACTGTGTACATGCAACTACTCCTTAACAGTTAAGCGAGAGCTCGGCAGCGCCGGGTAGAAACAAGGTGCCGGACCCTATGAAACAAGGCAGAGGGCCGGATTCGGCCCGCGGGCCTGTTTGCCACCTGCGCCCTGGACCCAGGTGAGGTCTGTCTGATTAGCGCAGCTTGGCTTCTTGCAGACAAATACGCCACTTCCTGTGGAAGGCAAAGTGGCAGAAGATTCTGTACCTACACTGTTTAGGGCCCCAAGAGGTCAGGGAACCTGGGTCTGGGAGTCAGGGAGGTAGGCTCTTAAAGGCCCGGCTGCGTGGAATCCAGACAGACAGGAGGCATTTGGGGAAGACTGAGAACCCCACTGGGTGGCTGGAAGCTGGCCAGAGGGGGTGTGGCCAGTACAGAGGTCAGAAGTCAATGCGGGTCGATGAGGAATGGACAGACGGAATCAGGTTAAAAGGGATATGGGTGACAGGATGTCTCAGTCATTCCTTGCAGGGTGTAAGTTCATAGAATTCACTGAGTACCCAAGGCAACGTTATTTCCAGCAGTGGGCTTCCGGGCCAGGGTGATGTCGTCTGGGATGTGGGCCTGGGCATCCTTTCCCATGGGTACCCACCATAGGAGCGGATGTGGGCTTCAACATCTGCTGGGTTGGTTGAAATAATGGCTTATTTGGAGGGTTCGGGCCTCTGGATCGCAAATCAACAAACACACCAGACCGGTGGTAACAGAGGCTGTGCGGTTGCCCCGACAGGTTTCTGTCTTGGGTAAAAGTCTGTGTACAGATGAGCTGCTGTCTGGCCGGTGGGACAATCTATGGTGAACGGGTCTCAGGGGAATATGCACCCTTGGCATGGCCCCCAGCCCTTATAGAATTTGGGAAGATTGGAAATTCATAAAGGTAGATTAAAGCCTGGGGCAAGATAGAGATTCATTTAGGGGTTTGTTTACTGGACTGGAATCTTTAAAAATTAAATTTATTGGGATAGCATTGGTTAATAACATATAAGTGTCAAGTGCAAAATTTTATAATACACCGTCTGTGGACTGCATGTGTGCTCACCACCCAAAGCCCAGTCTTTCGTCACCATACTTTGACCCCCTTTGCCCTCTTGACGTGCTCCCCCAACCCGCCGTCCCCCGACCCGCCATCCCCCGACCCACTGTCCCCCGAGCCGCCGTCCCTGAGGCACCGTCCCCCAACCCACTGTCCCCCAAGCCGCCGTCCCGTCTGGTAAGCACCACAGTGTTGTCCGTGTCTATGAGAGTGTTTCATTTGTTTGTTCTTTCTGTTTTATATCACACATAGGAATCAAATCATATGGTCTTGTCCGTTCTGGTCTGACTTATTGCACTTAGTGTGATACTCTCAAGATCCATCCAAATTATTGCAAAAGGTAATATTCTATCTTTTCATGGCTGAGCAGTGTTCCATCATACCAACGTGCCACATCTTCTTCCTCCAGCCATCTGTCGGAGGACTCCGGTTGCTTCCGTATCTGGGACACCACGCATGATGCTGCTATGACCAGAGGGGTGCATATGTCTTTACAAAGAAATGGTTTCAAATTTTTCAGGTAGATACACAGAAGAGGGATTGCTGGGTCCTATAGTAACTCTATTCTTCATTTTTCCGAGGCCCCTCCACACTGTTGCCCGCAGTGGCTGCACCACAGATTGGAATTTTAAAAGGAGTTGTTCAAGGACACCATTGTGTCTCCCAGGTAAACCAGCTGGACACATGCACGTTCTCTTGAATGACTTCCAAGGGCCCAGAGTTGTGTATTCTGAGACGTGAAACGCGTGTCTGGTTACCACCAGTAACGTCTGTAACCCCGAAGGGAATGAGGAGCATCCCAACAAAGCCTTGTGTTGGGGGCCATGTACTTGTGGGGACGTGTAATTTTGATTTACAGTGTGGTTATGTGTGATGCAAGAGATTCCTGTGTTCTTTACCTTGAAGGGGACAATTTCTAGATAATAGCACAAGAGTTTAAAATAAATGTCAGGATGGGACCATTTGTTGACCAGAGCATCCAGTGCTAAGACCACTGCCTGACTGCCTGAAGTTCAGCCAAGGGTACTGTTTCTTGGTTCCCCTTCTTTACTAAGGGTGTTCAGGGTAAGGGATGGGAAGCGGCCCCCTACACATGACGGGGCTCTGTCACGTATGCTGGCAAGCGGTGCCGCTCTCCCATTGCTATTCACTCAGTTCTTTTCAACAGGCTTCCCAGGTAGCCAAGGGGTCTGGGGAGGGGTGACCTCCCACAGCACCATGACATCTGGCAAGGGACTGAGGGCAGGGAAAGCCGCCCATTTCTGCAGGTGGAGTATGCGAGGGGGCCCGGGTTTGACTCCACCCTGTGTTAAGGGGGCCTTGGGGGCTGTGCCACGCTTGCAGGGAGGTTCCCATGACCCAAAGCATAATGGGAGGCCGGGTGTGGAGGGTCACAGGCTCAGGGTCTGTGGCAGCCTCTGTTTCCAGGGGAGCCCAGGAGGTCGTCAGGCTGGATGGAGAAAGGAACCTGGCAAAATGGGGGAGACCATGCTGGGGGAAGTTTGAGAGCAGCAAGGTAGCAAGGGCAAAGGGCTGGCGGTCAAAGCTGCTGCCGCAACTCAGTTTGTCTGAGGAACTGGTTTCTATTCAGTCCCCTGGGGAGGCCAAAGCAGGTCAGCCTCTGGGAAGGACGCTACAGGCCAAGGTAGCCATGTCTTGGTCTCAGGCTGGCTTCAAGGCCTCTGAGCCGGCTTGCAGTGGCAGCACGGTGGCTTTTGCACACAGACAGGACAGTGACTGCACCCCACGTGGACGGGAGGGCGGGCATGTGCCCAGTGCTGCACTAATTACCGGGGCCAATACTACATGCTAGATGACGAGTCCCAGCACATGGCAAATCTCAAGAACAGTACACAGCAACTCTTGATTCTTTCTAAAGAAATCTAAAATGCTAATCCTAGAGAATTCTAAAATTCTAATTTTAAAATTCTTTGCCCCTCCCCCATCCCAGGACTTCTGTCAATCTAGACAGAGCACCCCTCAGAGTGGACATCGGCACCTCGGCCTCTGCTCTCCCTCTGCCCCGTGGTCTTCTCTGTGTCATTTTAATTATTTTTTTTTTTACTTTGAAATACTTACAGATTCATAGGAAGTTAATCTACAGGTTTAACTCAATTCTTATCAAAATCCCAGCAAGGTTTTTTCTGTGTGTGTAGGTATAGACAAGATTTTTCTAAAATGTATAGAGAAAGTCAAAGAAACTCGAATAAAATAATTTTGAAAAAAGAACACTGCTGTGAGAGACTCCCGACATGATTTCAGACTTTTCTACGGCTACAGGAATCAAAAGTCAGCTCTATTGACAGAAGGATGGACGTATAGATCAATGGAACTGAGCAGAGCATCCACAAAGAGACCCTCGCAAATATGGCCACTTGACTTGTTTTAAGACGTTCTTTATTTTGAACTAATCATTGACTCACAGGGAGTAGTAAAGATAGTACAGAAAGGTCCTGGACCCTTCACCCAAATTCCACCCATGGTCGCCTCTCAGGTCCTCACAGTACAGTATCAAATCCAGGACCTTGACATTGATAAAATGCATGCATGTGGTTCTGTGTCATTTTATCACATGTGGAGATCACGTAACCACAGCCACAATCAAGATCCAGGACTGTTTTGCCCCCACAGAGCCTCCCTCGACAGCTCCTTATGGTCACACTGCCCTCCCCACACACTGGCCTTTTGCATTCACCACCTCCCTGTTCTCAAGGTCCCCACCCCCGTGGACGCCTGCCTGCTCCTGGTCCCACTGGTAATGCCAGATTCCCTCCATCCAGCCTGGTCATCCCCTCACTCCTAGCAACCAGTACTGTAGTCTCTGTCACTGTCGTCTATCACAGCAAGAATGTTCTATAGATGGGATCAAACAGTCTGTGGCCTGTTGAGATTGGCTTTTCTCACTCACTGCAATGCCCTTGAGATCCGTCCAGGTTGCCATCTGCATCACCGGTGCCTCCCTGGGGGGCTGAGCGGTATTCCATGGTCCTTCCCATGTTTCACCCGCTTTCCTTCTCCAGACTTCTTTTCCACACCTCTGAGCCAGTTATTCCCACCTGCTTGTCGTCACCTGGGCCATGAGTGAGGGGGAGAAGGGGTTCATGTCCTCGGGCCTGCAGGAACCTGTCAGGGATAAGGGTAACTGTGTCTTTCTGCTTCAGCCTCAGAGGGAAGCATGCAAAACCACACACACCATCCTGTGGCGCTCTAGACAGCTTCCTATACTTCAACTTCAGTGTTGTTGTTAGAGTAACTTCTGTTCTTTTCTCTCCTTTACCAAAGACTGTCCAGTGTGAACCCACCTGTCATTCTGGCCTGGGATGGCTGGGGCCTCCGTGGTAAGAGTGTACGGCTCCATGAAGGGCTTATCCTGGGAAGCCCAACCCCCCACCCAAGGCAGCCCATGCCTGGGCCCGCTGGGTATGAGGCAGAGGCACAGATGGAGACCCTGCAATCAGAGGGAAGGCCCGTGCACTGGGATCTGGGCAGAGGGTGCCAAGCAGCAGTGGGTTTCAGGGGGAGCCTCACTGTTTTGCCAGGACTGCCTGTGCCAGAGGCTACGGTGGGGGTGGGCTGGCAGGGGTCCCTAGCTCTGCCCTGTGTGCTGGGTGGTCATGAGCAATCTTGCTCTCTGGGCCTTGCCTCCTCGTCTGTACAGTCAGCTTTGGACCTCATGGTCTCAGGCTCCTCAGCTGTGACATTCTCAGGATGCCTGCGACCTCCCTGGACCAACCCAAGTAGTTCCTGTTTCCCTATTGTCCTCAGAGCAGAGTTCAAGCTCTTCAGCATGGCAGTCGAGGCCCTGTGTGAACTGACCCCTAGTGACTCTGCAGCCCAGCTCTTGCCACTTCCAGCCTTCTCCTGTTAGGCTTCAACCACACAGAACCAGCTGTCACCCCCCAGACTCTCGGGCACCCTTCCCTCCATGACCCGCTCCCGGTGCAGATATCATCTCCTTTTGGAAGTCCTCCCTGACTGCCCCCCCATCCCTGCTCCTGTTCCCATCCAAACACCCCACTGTTCTTATCTGCTGTGTCTGTCCCTGCTCTTGGCTAGCCACTCCCGGCATGGCACACAGGGACCAGAGAAGAGTTACTCAGGGCCCTGGTGTTCAGCTCAGTGCTGCATACCGCACAGACCCTCACTGAAGGGGAAGAAGCACTGGCTGCCTCCAGCCCGGGGGGATGATGCTGCCCCTTCCCCTTCCCCTCCTTCCTCTCTCCTCCTCCTCCCCCTCTTCTCCTCCTTTCCTCCTCTTTTTCCTCTGGCTCCGTGGGCTACCCTGCCTCAGGCGGGTGAACTCACGCTCTGATGTGGCTTGGCCAAGTGCAGTGCTTTCCTTTGAATGCAATGAAATCCAAACATCATATTTCTTCTCATTGTTAGAAAAACCAGTAGGATGGAAAAGCTGCCTCCTTCCATGTGGCCCTCCTTAGCGCCACCCCAGCTGGGGGTTCCTACGCCTCCGAGCCCAAGCTCTCAGGGGAACATGGAATTCTAGGATCTTGGAATCACGGGAAGATGGAACCTTAGACTAATGTACTGCTAGAATCCCTATCATCATCGAATCATGGAAAGCCACAATAACGATGTCTTGATATTACATTATGTTAAAGCCAGCAATTCCCTTTACAATATGGAAACTCTGCATACAGAATCCTAGAATCCCCAGCACGTTGGTGCCAAGAAACCGGGTTGGACCCAGGAGGCCGCCACTCGTGGTTTCCCCACGCTATGGACTGAATGACGGCACCGCAGCCCCTCTCCAAGCACGCGGCGCAGCCTCAGGCTCCAGCGGGACGGCGGTAGGAGGTGGTGCCATCGGGAGGTGATTAGGTCATGTGGGTGAAGGCTCCATGAATGGGATTAGTGCCCTTATAAGAAGAAACACGGGAGATGTGGTCTTTCTCTCTGCCACATGAAGACACAGCAAGATGATGTCCATCCATGGACCAGGAACCATGCCCTCCCTGGACACCACATTGGCCAGCACTGGATTTCCCTGCCTGAGCTGGCTAAGACACCATGAAAACCCCAGGGTCACACAGCCAGCGAGAAGTGGGAGGGTGCTGGCCACCGCAGCCGGGTCTCCTGTCCTACACAAAAACTGAGCGGATGTCCTCAGCCTCTGTGATCCTGGACACGGCACGCAACCTCTCGGACCTGCAGTTTCGTCTCAGCGAGCACACAATACTTTTAGGTGACCAGGAAGTAAACCGTTAGCTGTGTCTTATCCATGTCCTAAGCTTTCTTCTGGTGGGAGGCATTCAGGGTCTTGAACACAGTCAGTCTCTCTGAAAATCTCTGAGGACCCGACAGGATTCTGAGGCAAAGGGTGACCTGGTGCCTGGGGACGAAGCTGAGCCAAGGCCAGGAGCCACGCTGAGGACGGGATCTCAGGCCAACTAGGGAAAGGGACAGATACGGCTTCCAGTTAAATCTTTCTTGGGTGCCCACGCCTACTCCGTGAACCACCCCGACAATAAATGTGGGCTGTTCACGTGGCTGCCTAAGCCTCAGCTTTCTCAGTTGTGAAGTACACAGAGCAACACTCTCGGTTCAGCGCCCAGCCTGCCACCAGCTCCTAGGTGTGCCTTCGCTTTTGAGGCCCATCACTCATCTAGGGCTTAGTCCCCAGGCCTCCGGTTTCCTGAGGGCAGGGCTGAAACGTGTTCGCCTTTTAACCAAAGCACAGTGGGGGCCAGAGGTACCAATACACATTAAAGACAGAAAATATGAAGCGACTGTGCTCTGAAAGGGAACATAACGGGCACCTGGTCCGTCCGTCACGGTGCCCTCTCACAGGTCAGTGACTGGCGCTGCCTGCCTCCCGGAGCCGTGTCTTCTTCTAGGTCACGTAAGGAATTGGCTGGGAGTTGTCTTGAACCCTGGCTGTTCTGTCGCCCTAAAGCTACTTTTCTTCTTCCTTTTTTTTTACTCCACTGGGTGGCAATTTGGCCTCACAGTCTCTGGCTTATTTACATATTGGGGGGAGAGGGGATTGAGGCTGGGGGACCTCCTTGCAGGACATCAAAGTCAATGGAACGCCCTGTCCTTGGTGGGAGGTCTGGAGTAGCCTGCCCGGTCAGCATGTGGGCATAGTCAAGGCCCCTCCAGGAGGGCAGGGATGGGGGGCAGGGGGGGCTGGGGGGGCTTGGGGGCTGGAATGGGATCAAATTGCCTTGAATGGAAACAAACTCCAACCCCAAACCAAACCCAAATAGAGACTGCTGGAGGAATTGGGTGTCCCAAGCAGCCCCGGGCTCGACTGGGACAGGGAGGGGTCAAACAATGAACTCAGGGCTCCGGGCTCCCTGAGGGGTGTGGGGCTCCCCGAGGGGTGTGTGGCTCCCAGGCCTGTGCAAAATGGCCCTCCTTGGAGACCCAGGCAGATGGAACTTCTGTCCTGCGAGCCAGCAGCCAGCAGTGGAGGGAGCCGCTCCAGGCCTGTGTTTGTGTCTGCCAGACAAACATCCAGGGAAAGCTTGCTCTCCTCTCCAGCAGCCACAGGGAACGAGGCGGGTGAGGAGACCAGACCAGCACCAGTGCTTCCAGATTAGCAACACGAATGCCGTGGACACGTTGGCCTGACGGTAGCTGGCCCTGTTAGGGCCCTGAGCACCTTGTCGTAGGGCACTGGTTCAGGCACAAGTAACCCTCAGTCAGGACCCTTGGCCAGCAATCTGTGCTCACATTGGACTTGCTTCTGACTTCCCAGGGGAATGGCAGCTCAAGGTAAAACAGTCTGACAGCCCCAAGGGGGCAAGAAGCCCCTCAGGGTGATGTTCACCCAGAGGGCAGAGCCTTTATTTTAAGTCTGCGAGACCCTGGTGCAGGAGGTAAGATATGGAGAGAAGGAGTGAACGCTCAGTGCCTATTGTTTGTTAGACCTTGGGCCAGCCCCTTAAGTTCATCCTCTCCTTGAGTCTTGGCCACTGCCCTGAGAGGGAAGTCCCCCATTTATCAGATGAGGGGTTGGAGGTTCAGAGAGGGGATCGGATTGCCAGGGGCGCAGTGCTGAGTGGGGAAGGCAGGGGGCACACCCAGGGGTGAGGGCAGAAGAGTCACCACTGCGCCGAGCAGCCAAGCCCGCTGCTCTCAGGGCCAGTGGGACGTCCGCCAGCCCTGGGGAGGCCCCGGCGGGGGGCCTGGTGCCCTTGTGGCAGAGCTTTGAAATGTGGCAGTTGCTTTTTCTTTACCTTGTTTTGTGTTCCCTCTGTGTTATTATACTCCCTTTGTACCATCGTGAACTTGTTTTCTCCTTTTAGTTTGATTAATCTTTGACTTTTTGAGGGTATGCAGACACCTTCTGGGGTGAGCTTATTCCCCTGAGAACTCCTTGCAGGCCAGGCTGTGGGTTCACCCACTGTGATGCTGACTCCTGATTGGATCAGCACGGACACCTGACCCAGCTGGCCCAATCGTAGGTTGTCTCGCTGAATTTAGGGTTCGGATTAGAGTCAGCCTTGGCCCTCGGTCAGTCTCCAGTCTTCAGGGGCCAATACTGAGGGACAAAAGCAGGGAGGGCGGAGGGGTGTCTGTCTCTCCTCGCGGCCCCAGGAAGCCGGCTGCAGGGACGCCGTGATAAGAAGTGTCCTAGCCCTGCCACCTTAGCTCCTGGCTGCTCTTCTGGCTCTCAAGGGACCAAAGTTGGCCCTCACCCCACCCCCCACCAGGGGTTCCAGGAACACTTGTCCCTAAGGTGAATAACCCTTTCGGCCTAAGCTCGCCTGAGAGACTTACCAGAACAGCTGACTTATTGCAGTTTGAGACCAGAACTTAGCGATGCCACGGGGCGTTATCTCTGCTCACTACAGCAGCCCACTCTCCCCTTTGTTCATGGTTTCTGAGACCGCCCCTCTTCACACGGGTGGAATCATGTCCTCCCTACAAATTACACCCTCCTCTTCCTCTTGGTGCCCCTCCCCCTCGGGGCCCTGTTCCCTAAACACACACACACCTGTTCCCACTCCCCTAAGCCTATCACTTTGCCCTTCCACCCAGATGCACCCTCTTCCCCCCCTGCCCTTCCAGGAGGCTCCAAATCCAATACCACCCCCCACTGCCATCCCCATCTCCTATCACCCGACATTCTCCATCATACAGGATACATGCCCCAATGGGTCTGGAGGAGCGGCGGTCCTTTTAGTTCCATAGGCATTAGTGCGTCCTTGTTGCTGGTGCATGGCCCCCTCCCTAGGCAGGTCTCCCATCCTTCCTCCCCATATGTGTTGCCCCTTCCCTGTCCCCTACCCCAGATGGACAGCGGAGGTAGGGGACAGGGAAGGGGATACCCTCAGAGGATACCCTCTGTCCAGAACAGGGATCACCCGTGCAGCCAGGATGGTGGGAGAGCTGCAGGCTGGGGGGGAAGAGGTGTGAGGCACAGTCCCCCCTCTGCCGTGGACCCGCGGTCATGTTGGGGCATCTCTGGGCCTCTTCCTTGACACAGATAGAAGTCAGACGATTCTGCCTGTAAGGCTGCAGAGAGGAGGCTGGAGGCCTTCCAGAGACGCCCCTCTGTTCCTGTGACCCGCGACAGCCAGGCTGGCTGCTCAAAGCTGCCCAGAGGGACCCCAGTGACTGCACGGGCCCCCGGCAGGCTGTGCCTTGCCTGCCCTGATCTCTTTTCATTCCCTTGGCAAGCCTTCACTAACCCCCTGGTTGGCTGCACCCAGAGGGACTGACTGTGAGCTCTTCCTTCTCTGAGAGCTTCAAAGCCCACCCCATCTGCATCCCGGGGGCTTACCCTGGCTGGGGCCCCAAATCTCCACTGTGAGCCATGGCATTAGTGGTTCCTTTCCCCCCTTCTTGGTCAGAGCCTCACCCTCCCCAGATTCTCTGGGCCTTGCTACACCCCCAAAAACTGTGATTCCATTCATTGCTTCCAACCAACAAGAGGAACCCCCTCGCTGAATAGGTCCTGGGGCCCAGAGCCCCTGGGCTTCCTGATGACTGAAGACCTGAAGACAGAGGGGGTACTGGGGACAGATTCAAGTTGAATGGTGCCCACCCCCATGTGTGGAAATCCTGACCCCAGGTGCCTGTGAATATGACTTATTTAGAAATAGTGTCTT